>JAEIFT010000360.1:0-268149 GCA_018904225.1 Lordiphosa mommai | reverse complement strand
TTCTAACCTTAAAATGGCCGTATCTCAGTAATAATAGAGCTACAGAAATCTTACACTGCTTTTTGGAAACATTGGAAGCTGTACTTTAAGATTACGTTTCAAGAAATATTTATTTAAAGCCGGAAATAATTTTTAAACACTTGAAAAGCCATTTATGTCATCATTTTCAGTCATTTTTGAAAAGTTTCTAACCTTAAAATGGCCGTATCTCAGCCAATAATAGAGCTACAGAAATCTATCACTGCTTTTTGGAAACATTGGAAGCTGTACTTTAAGATTACGTTTCAAGAAATATTTATTTAAAGCCAGAAATAATTTTTAAACACTTGAAAAGCCATTTATGTCATCATTTTCAGTCATTTTTGAAAAGTTTCTAACCTTAAAATGGCCGTATCTCAGCCAATAATAGAGCTACAGAAATCTATCACTGCTTTTTGGAAACATTGGAAGCTGTACTTTAAGATTACGTTTCAAGAAATATTTATTTAAAGCCGGAAATAATTTTTAAACACTTGAAAAGCCATTTATGTCATCATTTTCAGTCATTTTTGAAAAGTTTCTAACCTTAAAATGGCCGTATCTCAGCCAATAATAGAGCTACAGAAATCTATCACTGCTTTTTGGAAACATTGGAAGCTGTACTTTAAGATTACGTTTCAAGAAATATTTATTTAAAAATTTACAACACAAAAGCCATTTATGTCATCATTTTCAGTCATTTTTTGAAAAGTTCTCCATTAAATGGCCATAAATAATAATAGAGCTACAGAAATCTTACACTGCTTTTGGAAACATTGGAAGCTGTACTTTAAGATTACGTTTCAAGAAATATTTATTTAAAGCCAGAAATAATTTTTAAACATAAGCATTTTCAACGTCATTTTTGAAAAGTTTCTAACCTTAAAATGTGGCCGTTATCTCAGCCAATAATAGAGCTACAGAAATCTTACACTGCTTTTTGGAAACATTGGAAGCTGTATCTTTAAGATTACGTTTCAAAAAATATTTATTTAAAGCCAGAAATAATTTTTAAACACTTGAAAAGCCATTTTTGTCATCATTTTCCAGTCATTTTTGAAAAGTTTCTAACCTTAAAATGGCCGTATCTCAGCCAATAATAGAGCTACAGAAATCTTACACTGCTTTTTGGAAACATTGGAAGCTGTACTTTAAGATTACGTTTCAAGAAATATTTATTTAAAGCCAGAAATAATTTTTAAACACTTGAAAAGCCATTTATGTCATCATTTTCAGTCATTTTTGAAAAGTTTCTAACCTTAAAATGGCCGTATCTCAGCCAATAATAGAGCTACAGAAATCTTACACTGCTTTTTGGAAACATTGGAAGCTGTACTTTAAGATTACGTTTCAAGAAATATTGATTTAAAGCCGGAAATAATTTTTAAACACTTGAAAAGCCATTTATGTCATCATTTTCAGTCATTTTTGAAAAGTTTCTAACCTTAAAATGGCCGTATCTCAGCCAATAATAGAGCTACAGAAATCTTACACTGCTTTTTGGAAACATTGGAAGCTGTACTTTAAGATTACGTTTCAAGAAATATTTATTTAAAGCCAGAAATAATTTTTAAACACTTGAAAAGCCATTTTATGTTTTTCATCATTTTGCAGTCAATAAAAAGAATTGGAACTGTAAGTTTTGAAAATTTTTTAACACATAACCTTCAAATGGCTCAGTATCTCAGCCAATAATAGAGCTACAGAAATCTTACACTGCTTTTTGGAAACATTGGAAGCTGTACTTTAAGATTACGTTTCAAGAAATATTTATTTAAAGCCAGAAATAATTTTTAAACACTTGAAAAGCCATTTATGTCATCATTTTCAGTCATTTTTTGAAAAGTTTCTAACCTTAAAATGGCCGTATCTCAGCCAATAATAGAGCTACAGAAATCTTACACTGCTTTTTGGAAACATTGGAAGCTGTGCTTTAAGATTACGTTTCAAGAAATATTTATTTAAAGCCAGAAATAATTTTTAAACACTTGAAAAGCCATTTATGTCATCATTTTCAGTCATTTTTGAAAAGTTTCTAACCTTAAAATGGCCGTATCTCAGCCAATAATAGAGCTACAGAAATCTTACACTGCTTTTTGGAAACATTGGAAGCTGTACTTTAAGATTACGTTTCAAGAAATATTTATTTAAAGCCAGAAATAATTTTTAAACACTTGAAAAGCCATTTATGTCATCATTTTCAGTCATTTTTGAAGGAAGAGAATAAAAGTCATTTTTGAAAAGTTTCTAACCTTAAAATGGCCGTATCTCAGCCAATAATAGAGCTACAGAAATCTTACACTGCTTTTGGAAACATTGGAAGCTGTACTTTAAGATTACGTTTCAAGAAATATTGATTTAAAGCCGGAAATAATTTTTAAACACTTGAAAAGCCATTTATGTCATCATTTTCAGTCATTTTTGAAAAGTTTCTAACCTTAAAATGGCCGTATCTCAGCCAATAATAGAGCTACAGAAATCTTACACTGCTTTTTGGAAACATTGGAAGCTGTACTTTAAGATTACGTTCCAAGAATATTTATTTAAAGCCGGAAATAATTTTTAAACACTTAAAAGCCATTTATGTCATCATTTTCAGTCATTTTTGAAAAGTTTCTAACCTTAAAATGGCCGTATCTCAGCCAATAATAGAGCTACAGAAATCTTACATTGTTTTTGGAAACATTGGAAGCTGTACTTTAAGATTACGTTTCAAGAAATATTTATTTAAAGCCGGAAATAATTTTTAAACACTTGAAAAGTCATTTTTGTCATCATTTTCAGTCATTTTTGAAAAGTTTCTAACCTTAAAATGGCCGTATCTCAGCCAATAATAGAGCTACAGAAATCTTACACTGCTTTTTGGAAACATTGGAAGCTGTACTTTAAGATTACGTTTCAAGAAATATTTATTTAAAGCCAGAAATAATTTTTAAACACTTGAAAAGCCATTTATGTCATCATTTTCAGTCATTTTTGAAAAGTTTCTAACCTTAAAATGGCCGTATCTCAGCCAATAATAGAGCTACAGAAATCTTACACTGCTTTTGGAAACATTGGAAGCTGTACTTTAAGATTACGTTTCAAGAAATATTTATTTAAAGCCGAGAAATAATTTTTTAAACACTTGAAAACCATTTATGTCATCATTTTCAGTCATTTTTGAAAAGTTTCTAACCTTAAAATGGCCGTATCTCAGCCAATAATAGAGCTACAGAAATCTACATGCTTGAATTTTTGAAACTACTTTGAAGCTTAATATTAAGTTTTAAAACTTGAAAGACATTTATGTACTTCATTAAAATTTTTTAGTGTTTAAAATATTTATTTAAAGCCGAAAAATTTTTATTTAACATTGGAAAAGCCATTTTGTCATCATTTTCAGTCATTTTTGAAAAATTCCTAACCTTCAAATGGCCGTATCTCAGCCAATAATAGAGCTACAGAAATCTTACACTGCTTTTTGGAAACATTGGAAGCTGTACTTTAAGATTACGTTTCAAGAAATATTTATTTAAAGCCGGAAATAATTTTTAAACACATGAAAAGCCATTTATGTCATCATTTTCAGTCATTTTTGAAAAGTTTCTAACCTTAAAATGGCCGTATCTCAATAATAATAGAGCTACAGAAATCTTACACTGCTTTTTGGAAACATTGGAAGCTGTACTTTAAGATTACGTTTCAAGAAATATTTATTTAAAGCCGGAAATAATTTTTAAACACATAAAAAGTCATTTTCGTCATCATTTTCAGTCATTTTTGAAAAGTTTCTCACCTTAAAATGGCCGTATCTCAGCCAATAATAGAGCTACAGAAATCTATCACTGCTTTTTGGAAACATTGGAAGCTTTATCTTTAGATTACGTTTCAATAAAAGAAATATATATTTATTTTAAAGCCAGAAATATTTTTTAAACACTTGAAAAGCCATTTATGTCATCATTTTCAGTCATTTTTGAAAAGTTTCTAACCTTAAAATGGCCGTATCTCAGCCAATAATAGAGCTACAGAAATCTTACACTGCTTTTTGGAAACATTGGAAGCTGTACTTTAAGACTACGTTTCAAGAAATATTTATTTAAAGCCGGAAATAATTTTTAAACACATGAAAAGCCATTTATGTCATCATTTTCAGTCATTTTTGAAAAGTTTCTAACCTTAAAATGGCCGTATCTCAGCCAATAATAGAGCTACAGAAATCTTACACTGCTTTTTTGGAAACATTGGAAGCTGTACTTTAAGATTACGTTTCAAGAAATATTTATTTAAAGCCGGAAATAATTTTTAAACACTTGAAAAGCCATTTTTGTCAATCATTTTCAGTCATTTTTGAAAAGTTTCTAACCTTAAAATGGCCGGTAATCTCAGCCAATAATAGAGCTACAGAAATCTTACATTGTTTTTGGAAACATTGGAAGCTGTACTTTAAGATTGTCATGTTAAAAGAAATATTTATTTAAAGCCGGAAATAATTTTTAAACACTTGAAAAGCCATTTATGTCATCATTTTCAGTCATTTTTGAAAAGTTTCTAACCTTAAAATGGCCGTATCTCAGCCAATAATAGAGCTACAGAAATCTTACACTGCTTTTTGGAAACATTGGAAGCTGTACTTTAAGATTACGTTTCAAGAAATATTTATTTAAAGCCAGAAATAATTTTTAAACACTTGAAAAGCCATTTATGTCATCATTTTCAGTCATTTTTGAAAAATTCCTAACCTTCAAATGGCCGTATCTCAGCCAATAATAGAGCTACAGAAATCTTACACTGCTTTTTGGAAACATTGGAAGCTGTACTTTAAGATTACGTTTCAAGAAATATTTATTTAAAGCCAGAAATAATTTTTAAACAAAAAACCATTTATGTCATCATTTTCAGTCATTTTTGAAAAAGTTTCTAACCTTAAAATGGCCGTATCTCAGCCAATAATAGAGCTACAGAAATCTTACACTGCTTTTTGGAAACATTGGAAGCTGTACTTTAAGATTACGTTTCAAGAAAATTATTTAAAAAAATTTTAAACAATGAAAAGCATTTATGTCATCATTTTACTATTTTCAGTTGGCGTATAGAGTACAGAAATCTTACACTGCTTTTGGAAACAGAAGCAAAGTCAAGAAATATTTATTTAAAGCCAGAAATAATTTTTAAACACTTGAAAAGCCATTTATGTCATCATTTTCAGTCATTTTTGAAAAATTCCTAACCTTCAAATGGCCGTATCTCAGCCAATAATAGAGCTACAGAAATCTTACACTGCTTTTTGGAAACATTGGAAGCTGTACTTTAAGATTACGTTTCAAGAAATATTTATTTAAAGCCAGAAATAATTTTTAAACACTTGAAAAGCCATTTATGTCATCATTTTCAGTCATTTTTGAAAAGTTTCTAACCTTAAAATGGCCGTATCTCAGCCAATAATAGAGCTACAGAAATCTTACACTGCTTTTTGGAAACATTGGAAGCTGTACTTTAAGATTACGTTTCAAGAAATATTTATTTAAAGCCAGAAATAATTTTTAAAACACTTGAAAAGTCATTTTCGTCATCATTTTTAGTTATTTTTGAAAAGTTTCTAACCTTAAAATGGCCGTATCTCAGCCAATAATAGAGCTACAGAAATCTTGCCTTTTTTTGGAAACATTGGAAGCTGTACTTTAAGATTACGTTTCAAGAAAATATTTATTTAAAGCCCGAAAATTTTTAAACACTGTTGAAAAGCCATTTATGTCATCATTTTCAGTCATTTTTGGAAAAGTTTCTAACCTTAAAAATGGCCGTATCTCAGCCAATAATAGAGCTACAGAAATCTTATCACTGCTTTTTTGGAAACATTGGAAGCTGTACTTTAAGATTACGTTTCAAGAAATATTTATTTAAAGCCGGAAATAATTTTTAAACACTTGAAAAGCCATTTATGTCATCATTTTCAGTCATTTTGAAAAGTTTCTAACCTTAAAATGGCCGTATCTCAGCCAATAATAGAGCTACAGAAATCTTACACTGCTTTTGGAAACATTGGAAGCTGTACTTTAAGACTACATTTCAAGAAATATTTATTTAAAGCCGGAAATAATTTTTAAACACTTGAAAAGCCATTTATGTCATCATTTTCAGTCATTTTTGAAAAGTTTCTAACCTTAGGGTATTCTCAGCCAATAATAGAGCTACAGAAATCTTACACTGCTTTTTGGAAACATTGGAAGCTGTACTTTAAGATTACGTTTCAAGAAATATTGATTTAAAGCCGGAAATAATTTTTAAACACTTGAAAAGCCATTTATGTCATCATTTTCAGTCATTTTTGAAAAGTTTCTAACCTTAAAATGGCCGTATCTCAGCCAATAATAGAGCTACAGAAATCTTACACTGCTTTTTGGAAACATTGGAAGCTGTACTTTAAGACTACGTTTCAAGAAATATTTATTTAAAGCCAGAAATAATTTTTAAACACTTGAAAAGCCATTTATGTCATCATTTTCAGTCATTTTTGAAAAGTTTCTAACCTTAAAATGGCCAGCTCAACCAATAATAGAGCTACAGAAATCTATCACTGCTTTTTGGAAACATTGAAATTAGCTGTACTTTAAGATTACGTTTCAAAAATATTTATATAAAAGCCGGAAATAATTTTAAACACTGAAAAGCCATTTATGTCATCATTTTCAGTCATTTTTGAAAAATTCCTAACCTTCAAATGGCCGTATCTCAGCCAATAATAGAGCTACAGAAATCTTACACTGCTTTTTGGAAACATTGGAAGCTGTACTTTAAGATTACGTTTCAAGAAATATTTATTTAAAGCCGGAAATAATTTTTAAACACTTGAAAAGCCATTTATGTCATCATTTTCAGTCATTTTTGAAAAGTTTCTAACCTTAAAATGGCCGTATCTCAGCCAATAATAGAGCTACAGAAATCTTACACTGCTTTTTGGAAACATTGGAAGCTGTACTTTAAGACTACGTTTCAAGAAATATTTATTTAAAGCCGGAAATAATTTTTAAACACTTGAAAACAGTCATTTTTGAAAAATTTCTCACCTTAAAATAGGGCCGTAGAACAGCCTATAATAGAGCTACAGAAATTTTCACTTTTAAATATGAAACTTTAAGTTTACTCTTAAGATTAATTTTTATATCAATTTTAGCCAGAAATATATTTCTTAAAAATAAAAAGCCATTTATGTCTTCACTTTGATTTTTTTATTTTTTTTGTTTTATCTGCACTGTGCCAAAAAGCAAATGGTGGAAACTTGGCTGTGATAGAGACTTGCAAAACAGTCATTTTTGAAAAATTCCTAACCTTCAAATGGCCGTATCTCAGCCAATAATAGAGCTACAGAAATCTTACACTGCTTTTTGGAAACATTGGAAGCTGTACTTTAAGACTACGTTTCAAGAAATATTTATTTAAAGCCGGAAATAATTTTTAAACACATGAAAAGCCATTTATGTCATCATTTTCAGTCATTTTTGAAAAGTTTCTAACCTTAAAATGGCCGTATCTCAGCCAATAATAGAGCTACAGAAATCTTACACTGCTTTTTGGAAACATTGGAAGCTGTACTTTAAGACTACATTCCAAGAAATATTTATTTAAAGCCGGAAATAATTTTTAAACACTTGAAAACAGTCATTTTTGAAAAATTCTTAACCTTACAAGGGCCGTAGAACAGCCTATAATAGAGCTACAAAATCTTTGCATTTTTAAATATAAACTTTAATTTTAATCTTAATATTAATTTTTATATCAATTTTAGCAATAATATATATTTCTTAAAAATAAATATATATTTATGTTTTACTTTGATTTTTTCATTTTTTTTTGTTCTTAGTCTGCGCCCACTGTGCCAAAAAAGCAAATGGTGGAAATGCTTGGCTGTGATAGAGACTTGCAAAACAGTCATTTTTGAAAAATTCCTAACCTTCAAATGGCCGTATCTCAGCCAATAATAGAGCTACAGAAATCTTACACTGCTTTTTGGAAACATTGGAAGCTGTACTTTAAGACTACATTCCAAGAAATATTTATTTAAAGCCGGAAATAATTTTTAAACACTTGAAAAGCCATTTATGTCATAATTTTCAGTCATTTTTGAAAAGTTTCTTACCTTAAATGGCCGTATCTCAGCCAATAATAGAGCTACAGAAATCTTACACTGCTTTTTGGAAACATTGGAAGCTGTACTTTAAGACTACATTCCAAGAAATATTTATTTAAAGCCGGAAATAATTTTTAAACACTTGAAAACAGTCATTTTTGAAAAATTCTTAACCTTACAAGGGCCGTAGAACAGCCTATAATAGAGCTACAAATTTTGAATTTTTGAAATATAAACTTTAATTTTAATCTTAATATTAATATTTATATCAATTTTAGCAATAATATATATTTCATTAATAATAAATATATATTTATTTTTTTACTTTGATTTTTTTCATTTTTTTTGTTCTTAGTCTGCCCCACTGTGCCAAAAAGCAAATGGTGGAAATGCTTGGCTGTGATAGACTTGCAAAACAGTCATTTTTGAAAAATTCCTAACCTTCAAATGGCCGTATCTCAGCCAATAATAGAGCTACAGAAATCTTACACTGCTTTTTGGAAACATTAGAAGCTGTACTTTTAAGATTACGTTTCAAGAAATATTGATTTAAAGCCGGAAATAATTTTTAAACACTTGAAAAGCCATTTATGTCATAATTTTCAGTCATTTTTGAAAAGTTTCTTACCTTAAAATGGCCGTATCTCAGCCAATAATAGAGCTACAGAAATCTTACACTGCTTTTTGGAAACATTGGAAGCTGTACTTTAAGACTACATTCCAAGAAATATTTATTTAAAGCCGGAAATAATTTTTAAACACTTGAAAACAGTCATTTTTGAAAAATTCTAACCTTACAAGGGCCGTAGAACAGCCTATAATAGAGCTACAAATTTTGAATTTTTAAATATAAACTTTAACTTTAATCTTAATATTAATTTTTATATCAATTTTAGCAATAATATATATTTCATTAATAATAAATATATATTTATTTTTTTACTTTGATTTTTTTCATTTTTTTGTTCTTAGTTGCGCCCACTGTGCCAAAAAGCAAATGGTGGAAATGCTTGGCTGTGATAGAGACTTGCAAAACAGTCATTTTTGAAAAATTCCTAACCTTCAAATGGCCGTATCTCAGCCAATAATAGAGCTACAGAAATCTTACACTGCTTTTTGGAAACATTAGAAGCTGTACTTTAAGATTACGTTTCAAGAAATATTGATTTAAAGCCGGAAATAATTTTTAAACACTTGAAAAGCCATTTATGTCATAATTTTCAGTCATTTTTGAAAAGTTTCTTACCTTAAAATGGCCGTATCTCAGCCAATAATAGAGCTACAGAAATCTTACACTGCTTTTTGGAAACATTGGAAGCTGTACTTTAAGACTACATTCCAAGAAATATTTATTTAAAGCCGGAAATAATTTTTAAACACTTGAAAACAGTCATTTTTGAAAAATTCCTAACCTTACAAGGGCCGTAGAACAGCCTATAATAGAGCTACAAATTTTGAATTTTTAAATATAAACTTTAATTTTAATCTTAATATTAATTTTTATATCAATTTTAGCAATAATATATATTTCATTAATAATAAATATATATTTATTTTTTTACTTTGATTTTTTCATTTTTTTGTTACTTAGTCTGCGCCCACTGTGCCAAAAAAGCAAATGGTGGAAATGCTTGGCTGTGATAGAGACTTGCAAAACAGTCATTTTTGAAAAATTCTAACCTTCAAATGGCCGTATCTCAGCCAATAATAGAGCTACAGAAATCTTACACTGCTTTTTGGAAACATTGGAAGCTGTACTTTAAGATTACGTTTCAAGAAATATTTATTTAAAGCCAGAAATAATTTTTAAACACTTGAAAAGCCATTTATGTCATAATTTTCAGTCATTTTTGAAAAGTTTCTTACCTTAAAATGGCCGTATCTCAGCCAATAATAGAGCTACAGAAATCTTACACTGCTTTTTGGAAACATTGGAAGCTGTACTTTAAGACTACATTCCAAGAAATATTTATTTAAAGCCGGAAATAATTTTTAAACACTTGAAAACAGTCATTTTTGAAAAAATTCCTAACCTTACAAGGGCCGTAGAACAGCCTATAATAGAGCTACAAATTTTGAATTTTTAAATATAAACTTTAATTTTAATCTTAATATTAATTTTTATATCAATTTTAGCAATAATATATATTTCATTAATAATAAATATATATTTATTTTTTTACTTTGATTTTTTTCATTTTTTTTTGTTCTTAGTCTGCGCCCACTGTGCCAAAAAGCAAATGGTGGAAATGCTTGGCTGTGATAGAGACTTGCAAAACAGTCATTTTTGAAAAGTTTCTTACCTTCAAATGGCCGTATCTCAGCCAATAATAGAGCTACAGAAATCTTACACTGCTTTTTGGAAACATTAGAAGCTGTACTTTAAGATTACGTTTCAAGAAATATTGATTTAAAGCCGGAAATAATTTTTTAAACACTTGAAAAGCCATTTATGTCATAATTTTCAGTCATTTTTGAAAAAGTTTCTTACCTTAAAATGGCCGTATCTCAGCCAATAATAGAGCTACAGAAATCTTACACTGCTTTTTGGAAACATTGGAAGCTGTACTTTAAGACTACATTCCAAGAAATATTTATTTAAAGCCGGAAATAATTTTTAAACACTTGAAAACAGTCATTTTTGAAAAATTCCTAACCTTACAAGGGCCGTAGAACAGCCTATAATAGAGCTACAAATTTTGAATTTTTAAATATAAACTTTAATTTTAATCTTAATATTAATTTTTATATCAATTTTAGCAATAATATATATTTCATTAATAATAAATATATATTTATTTTTTTACTTTGATTTTTTCATTTTTTTTGTTCTTAGTCTGCGCCCACTGTGCCAAAAAGCAAATGGTGGAAATGCTTGGCTGTGATAGAGACTTGCAAAACAGTCATTTTTGAAAAATTCCTAACCTTCAAATGGCCGTATCTCAGCCAATAATAGAGCTACAGAAATCTTACACTGCTTTTTGGAAACATTAGAAGCTGTACTTTAAGATTACGTTTCAAGAAATATTGATTTAAAGCCGGAAATAATTTTTTAAACACTTGAAAAGCCATTTATGTCATAATTTTCAGTCATTTTTGAAAAGTTTCTTACCTTAAAATGGCCGTATCTCAGCCAATAATAGAGCTACAGAAATCTTACACTGCTTTTTGGAAACATTGGAAGCTGTACTTTAAGACTACATTCCAAGAAATATTTATTTAAAGCCGGAAATAATTTTTAAACACTTGAAAACAGTCATTTTTGAAAAATTCCTAACCTTACAAGGGCCGTAGAACAGCCTATAATAGAGCTACAAATTTTGAATTTTTAAATATAAACTTTAATTTTAATCTTAATATTAATTTTTATATCAATTTTAGCAATAATATATATTTCATTAATAATAAATATATATTTATTTTTTTACTTTGATTTTTTTCATTTTTTTTTGTTCTTAGTCTGCTCCCACTGTGCCAAAAAGCAAATGGTGGAAATGCTTGGCTGTGATAGAGACTTGCAAAACAGTCATTTTTGAAAAATTCCTAACCTTCAAATGGCCGTATCTCAGCCAATAATAGAGCTACAGAAACCTTACACTGCTTTTTGGAAACATTAGAAGCTGTACTTTAAGATTACGTTTCAAGAAATATTGATTTAAAGCCGGAAATAATTTTTAAACACTTGAAAAGCCATTTATGTCATAATTTTCAGTCATTTTTGAAAAGTTTCTTACCTTAAAATGGCCGTATCTCAGCCAATAATAGAGCTACAGAAATCTTACACTGCTTTTTGGAAACATTGGAAGCTGTACTTTAAGACTACATTCCAAGAAATATTTATTTAAAGCCGGAAATAATTTTTAAACACTTGAAAACAGTCATTTTTGAAAAATTCCTAACCTTACAAGGGCCGTAGAACAGCCTATAATAGAGCTACAAATTTTGAATTTTTAAATATAAACTTTAATTTTAATCTTAATATTAATTTTTATATCAATTTTAGCAATAATATATATTTCATTAATAATAAATATATATTTATTTTTTTACTTTGATTTTTTTCATTTTTTTTGTTCTTAGTCTGCTCCCACTGTGCCAAAAAGCAAATGGTGGAAATGCTTGGCTGTGATAGAGACTTGCAAAACAGTCATTTTTGAAAAATTCCTAACCTTCAAATGGCCGTATCTCAGCCAATAATAGAGCTACAGAAACCTTACACTGCTTTTTGGAAACATTAGAAGCTGTACTTTAAGATTACGTTTCAAGAAATATTGATTTAAAGCCGGAAATAATTTTTAAACACTTGAAAAGCCATTTATGTCATAATTTTCAGTCATTTTTTGAAAAGTTTCTTACCTTAAAATGGCCGTATCTCAGCCAATAATAGAGCTACAGAAATCTTACACTGCTTTTTGGAAACATTGGAAGCTGTACTTTAAGACTACATTCCAAGAAATATTTATTTAAAGCCGGAAATAATTTTTAAACACTTGAAAACAGTCATTTTTGAAAAATTCCTAACCTTACAAGGGCCGTAGAACAGCCTATAATAGAGCTACAAATTTTGAATTTTTAAATATAAACTTTAATTTTAATCTTAATATTAATTTTTATATCAATTTTAGCAATAATATATATTTCATTAATAATAAATATATATTTATTTTTTTACTTTGATTTTTTTCATTTTTTTTTGTTCTTAGTCTGCCCCACTGTGCCAAAAAAGCAAATGGTGGAAATGCTTGGCTGTGATAGAGACTTGCAAAACAGTCATTTTTGAAAAATTCCTAACCTTCAAATGGCCGTATCTCAGCCAATAATAGAGCTACAGAAACCTTACACTGCTTTTTGGAAACATTAGAAGCTGTACTTTAAGATTACGTTTCAAGAAATATTGATTTAAAGCCGGAAATAATTTTTAAACACTTGAAAAGCCATTTATGTCATAATTTTCAGTCATTTTTGAAAAGTTTCTTACCTTAAAATGGCCGTATCTCAGCCAATAATAGAGCTACAGAAATCTTACACTGCTTTTTGGAAACATTGGAAGCTGTACTTTAAGACTACATTCCAAGAAATATTTATTTAAAGCCGGAAATAATTTTTAAACACTTGAAAACAGTCATTTTTGAAAAATTCTAACCTTACAAGGGCCGTAGAACAGCCTATAATAGAGCTACAAATTTTGAATTTTTAAATATAAACTTTAATTTTAATCTTAATATTAATTTTTATATCAATTTTAGCAATAATATATATTTCATTAATAATAAATATATATTTATTTTTTTACTTTGATTTTTTTCATTTTTTTTTGTTCTTAGTCTGCTCCCACTGTGCCAAAAAGCAAATGGTGGAAATGCTTGGCTGTGATAGAGACTTGCAAAACAGTCATTTTTGAAAAATTCCTAACCTTCAAATGGCCGTATCTCAGCCAATAATAGAGCTACAGAAACCTTACACTGCTTTTTGGAAACATTAGAAGCTGTACTTTAAGATTACGTTTCAAGAAATATTGATTTAAAGCCGGAAATAATTTTTAAACACTTGAAAAGCCATTTATGTCATAATTTTCAGTCATTTTTGAAAAGTTTCTTACCTTAAAATGGCCGTATCTCAGCCAATAATAGAGCTACAGAAATCTTACACTGCTTTTTGGAAACATTGGAAGCTGTACTTTAAGACTACATTCCAAGAAATATTTATTTAAAGCCGGAAATAATTTTTAAACACTTGAAAACAGTCATTTTTGAAAAATTCCTAACCTTACAAGGGCCGTAGAACAGCCTATAATAGAGCTACAAATTTTGAATTTTTAAATATAAACTTTAATTTTAATCTTAATATTAATTTTTATATCAATTTTAGCAATAATATATATTTCATTAATAATAAATATATATTTATTTTTTTACTTTGATTTTTTTCATTTTTTTTTTGTTCTTAGTCTGCTCCCACTGTGCCAAAAAGCAAATGGTGGAAATGCTTGGCTGTGATAGAGACTTGCAAAACAGTCATTTTTGAAAAATTCCTAACCTTCAAATGGCCGTATCTCAGCCAATAATAGAGCTACAGAAACCTTACACTGCTTTTTGGAAACATTAGAAGCTGTACTTTAAGATTACGTTTCAAGAAATATTGATTTAAAGCCGGAAATAATTTTTAAACACTTGAAAAGCCATTTATGTCATAATTTTCAGTCATTTTTGAAAAGTTTCTTACCTTAAAATGGCCGTATCTCAGCCAATAATAGAGCTACAGAAATCTTACACTGCTTTTTGGAAACATTGGAAGCTGTACTTTAAGACTACATTCCAAGAAATATTTATTTAAAGCCGGAAATAATTTTTAAACACTTGAAAACAGTCATTTTTGAAAAATTCCTAACCTTACAAGGGCCGTAGAACAGCCTATAATAGAGCTACAAATTTTGAATTTTTAAATATAAACTTTAATTTTAATCTTAATATTAATTTTTATATCAATTTTAGCAATAATATATATTTCATTAATAATAAATATATATTTATTTTTTTACTTTGATTTTTTTCATTTTTTTTTGTTCTTAGTCTGCTCCCACTGTGCCAAAAAGCAAATGGTGGAAATGCTTGGCTGTGATAGAGACTTGCAAAACAGTCATTTTTGAAAAATTCCTAACCTTCAAATGGCCGTATCTCAGCCAATAATAGAGCTACAGAAACCTTACACTGCTTTTTTGGAAACATTAGAAGCTGTACTTTAAGATTACGTTTCAAGAAATATTGATTTAAAGCCGGAAATAATTTTTAAACACTTGAAAAGCCATTTATGTCATAATTTTCAGTCATTTTTGAAAAGTTTCTTACCTTAAAATGGCCGTATCTCAGCCAATAATAGAGCTACAGAAATCTTACACTGCTTTTTGGAAACATTGGAAGCTGTACTTTAAGACTACATTCCAAGAAATATTTATTTAAAGCCGGAAATAATTTTTAAACACTTGAAAACAGTCATTTTTGAAAAATTCCTAACCTTACAAGGGCCGTAGAACAGCCTATAATAGAGCTACAAATTTTGAATTTTTAAATATAAACTTTAATTTTAATCTTAATATTAATTTTTATATCAATTTTAGCAATAATATATATTTCATTAATAATAAATATATATTTATTTTTTTACTTTGATTTTTTCATTTTTTTTGTTCTTAGTCTGCTCCCACTGTGCCAAAAAGCAAATGGTGGAAATGCTTGGCTGTGATAGAGACTTGCAAAACAGTCATTTTTGAAAAATTCCTAACCTTCAAATGGCCGTATCTCAGCCAATAATAGAGCTACAGAAACCTTACACTGCTTTTTGGAAACATTAGAAGCTGTACTTTAAGATTACGTTTCAAGAAATATTGATTTAAAGCCGGAAATAATTTTTAAACACTTGAAAAGCCATTTATGTCATAATTTTCAGTCATTTTTGAAAAGTTTCTTACCTTAAAATGGCCGTATCTCAGCCAATAATAGAGCTACAGAAATCTTACACTGCTTTTTGGAAACATTGGAAGCTGTACTTTAAGACTACATTCCAAGAAATATTTATTTAAAGCCGGAAATAATTTTTAAACACTTGAAAACAGTCATTTTTGAAAAATTCCTAACCTTACAAGGGCCGTAGAACAGCCTATAATAGAGCTACAAATTTTGAATTTTTAAATATAAACTTTAATTTTAATCTTAATATTAATTTTTATATCAATTTTAGCAATAATATATATTTCATTAATAATAAATATATATTTATTTTTTTACTTTGATTTTTTTCATTTTTTTTTGTTCTTAGTCTGCTCCCACTGTGCCAAAAAGCAAATGGTGGAAATGCTTGGCTGTGATAGAGACTTGCAAAACAGTCATTTTTGAAAAATTCCTAACCTTCAAATGGCCGTATCTCAGCCAATAATAGAGCTACAGAAACCTTACACTGCTTTTTTGGAAACATTAGAAGCTGTACTTTAAGATTACGTTTCAAGAAATATTGATTTAAAGCCGGAAATAATTTTTAAACACTTGAAAAGCCATTTATGTCATAATTTTCAGTCATTTTTGAAAAGTTTCTTACCTTAAAATGGCCGTATCTCAGCCAATAATAGAGCTACAGAAATCTTACACTGCTTTTTGGAAACATTGGAAGCTGTACTTTAAGACTACATTCCAAGAAATATTTATTTAAAGCCGGAAATAATTTTTAAACACTTGAAAACAGTCATTTTTGAAAAATTCCTAACCTTACAAGGGCCGTAGAACAGCCTATAATAGAGCTACAAATTTTGAATTTTTAAATATAAACTTTAATTTTAATCTTAATATTAATTTTTATATCAATTTTAGCAATAATATATATTTCATTAATAATAAATATATATTTATTTTTTTACTTTGATTTTTTTCATTTTTTTTTGTTCTTAGTCTGCGCCCACTGTGCCAAAAAGCAAATGGTGGAAATGCTTGGCTGTGATAGAGACTTGCAAAACAGTCATTTTTGAAAAATTCCTAACCTTCAAATGGCCGTATCTCAGCCAATAATAGAGCTACAGAAACCTTACACTGCTTTTTGGAAACATTAGAAGCTGTACTTTAAGATTACGTTTCAAGAAATATTGATTTAAAGCCGGAAATAATTTTTAAACACTTGAAAAGCCATTTATGTCATAATTTTCAGTCATTTTTGAAAAGTTTCTTACCTTAAAATGGCCGTATCTCAGCCAATAATAGAGCTACAGAAATCTTACACTGCTTTTTGGAAACATTGGAAGCTGTACTTTAAGACTACATTCCAAGAAATATTTATTTAAAGCCGGAAATAATTTTTAAACACTTGAAAACAGTCATTTTTGAAAAATTCCTAACCTTACAAGGGCCGTAGAACAGCCTATAATAGAGCTACAAATTTTGAATTTTTAAATATAAACTTTAATTTTAATCTTAATATTAATTTTTATATCAATTTTAGCAATAATATATATTTCATTAATAATAAATATATATTTATTTTTTTACTTTGATTTTTTTCATTTTTTTTTGTTCTTAGTCTGCGCCCACTGTGCCAAAAAGCAAATGGTGGAAATGCTTGGCTGTGATAGAGACTTGCAAAACAGTCATTTTTGAAAAATTCCTAACCTTCAAATGGCCGTATCTCAGCCAATAATAGAGCTACAGAAACCTTACACTGCTTTTTGGAAACATTAGAAGCTGTACTTTAAGATTACGTTTCAAGAAATATTGATTTAAAGCCGGAAATAATTTTTAAACACTTGAAAAGCCATTTATGTCATAATTTTCAGTCATTTTTGAAAAGTTTCTTACCTTAAAATGGCCGTATCTCAGCCAATAATAGAGCTACAGAAATCTTACACTGCTTTTTGGAAACATTGGAAGCTGTACTTTAAGACTACATTCCAAGAAATATTTATTTAAAGCCGGAAATAATTTTTAAACACTTGAAAACAGTCATTTTTGAAAAATTCCTAACCTTACAAGGGCCGTAGAACAGCCTATAATAGAGCTACAAATTTTGAATTTTTAAATATAAACTTTAATTTTAATCTTAATATTAATTTTTATATCAATTTTAGCAATAATATATATTTCATTAATAATAAATATATATTTATTTTTTTACTTTGATTTTTTTCATTTTTTTTTGTTCTTAGTCTGCGCCCACTGTGCCAAAAAGCAAATGGTGGAAATGCTTGGCTGTGATAGAGACTTGCAAAACAGTCATTTTTGAAAAATTCCTAACCTTCAAATGGCCGTATCTCAGCCAATAATAGAGCTACAGAAACCTTACACTGCTTTTTGGAAACATTAGAAGCTGTACTTTAAGATTACGTTTCAAGAAATATTGATTTAAAGCCGGAAATAATTTTTAAACACTTGAAAAGCCATTTATGTCATAATTTTCAGTCATTTTTGAAAAGTTTCTTACCTTAAAATGGCCGTATCTCAGCCAATAATAGAGCTACAGAAATCTTACACTGCTTTTTGGAAACATTGGAAGCTGTACTTTAAGACTACATTCCAAGAAATATTTATTTAAAGCCGGAAATAATTTTTAAACACTTGAAAACAGTCATTTTTGAAAAATTCCTAACCTTACAAGGGCCGTAGAACAGCCTATAATAGAGCTACAAATTTTGAATTTTTAAATATAAACTTTAATTTTAATCTTAATATTAATTTTTATATCAATTTTAGCAATAATATATATTTCATTAATAATAAATATATATTTATTTTTTTACTTTGATTTTTTTCATTTTTTTTTGTTCTTAGTCTGCTCCCACTGTGCCAAAAAGCAAATGGTGGAAATGCTTGGCTGTGATAGAGACTTGCAAAACAGTCATTTTTGAAAAATTCCTAACCTTCAAATGGCCGTATCTCAGCCAATAATAGAGCTACAGAAACCTTACACTGCTTTTTGGAAACATTAGAAGCTGTACTTTAAGATTACGTTTCAAGAAATATTGATTTAAAGCCGGAAATAATTTTTAAACACTTGAAAAGCCATTTATGTCATAATTTTCAGTCATTTTTGAAAAGTTTCTTACCTTAAAATGGCCGTATCTCAGCCAATAATAGAGCTACAGAAATCTTACACTGCTTTTTGGAAACATTGGAAGCTGTACTTTAAGACTACATTCCAAGAAATATTTATTTAAAGCCGGAAATAATTTTTAAACACTTGAAAACAGTCATTTTTGAAAAATTCCTAACCTTACAAGGGCCGTAGAACAGCCTATAATAGAGCTACAAATTTTGAATTTTTAAATATAAACTTTAATTTTAATCTTAATATTAATTTTTATATCAATTTTAGCAATAATATATATTTCATTAATAATAAATATATATTTATTTTTTTACTTTGATTTTTTTCATTTTTTTTTGTTCTTAGTCTGCTCCCACTGTGCCAAAAAGCAAATGGTGGAAATGCTTGGCTGTGATAGAGACTTGCAAAACAGTCATTTTTGAAAAATTCCTAACCTTCAAATGGCCGTATCTCAGCCAATAATAGAGCTACAGAAACCTTACACTGCTTTTTGGAAACATTAGAAGCTGTACTTTAAGATTACGTTTCAAGAAATATTGATTTAAAGCCGGAAATAATTTTTAAACACTTGAAAAGCCATTTATGTCATAATTTTCAGTCATTTTTGAAAAGTTTCTTACCTTAAAATGGCCGTATCTCAGCCAATAATAGAGCTACAGAAATCTTACACTGCTTTTTGGAAACATTGGAAGCTGTACTTTAAGACTACATTCCAAGAAATATTTATTTAAAGCCGGAAATAATTTTTAAACACTTGAAAACAGTCATTTTTGAAAAATTCCTAACCTTACAAGGGCCGTAGAACAGCCTATAATAGAGCTACAAATTTTGAATTTTTAAATATAAACTTTAATTTTAATCTTAATATTAATTTTTATATCAATTTTAGCAATAATATATATTTCATTAATAATAAATATATATTTATTTTTTTACTTTGATTTTTTTCTTTTTTTTTGTTCTTAGTCTGCGCCCACTGTGCCAAAAAGCAAATGGTGGAAATGCTTGGCTGTGATAGAGACTTGCAAAACAGTCATTTTTGAAAAATTCCTAACCTTCAAATGGCCGTATCTCAGCCAATAATAGAGCTACAGAAATCTTACACTGCTTTTTGGAAACATTAGAAGCTGTACTTTAAGATTACGTTTCAAGAAATATTGATTTAAAGCCGGAAATAATTTTTAAACACTTGAAAAGCCATTTATGTCATAATTTTCAGTCATTTTTGAAAAGTTTCTTACCTTAAAATGGCCGTATCTCAGCCAATAATAGAGCTACAGAAATCTTACACTGCTTTTTGGAAACATTGGAAGCTGTACTTTAAGACTACATTCCAAGAAATATTTATTTAAAGCCGGAAATAATTTTTAAACACTTGAAAACAGTCATTTTTGAAAAATTCCTAACCTTACAAGGGCCGTAGAACAGCCTATAATAGAGCTACAAATTTTGAATTTTTAAATATAAACTTTAATTTTAATCTTAATATTAATTTTTATATCAATTTTAGCAATAATATATATTTCATTAATAATAAATATATATTTATTTTTTTACTTTGATTTTTTTCATTTTTTTTTGTTCTTAGTCTGCTCCCACTGTGCCAAAAAGCAAATGGTGGAAATGCTTGGCTGTGATAGAGACTTGCAAAACAGTCATTTTTGAAAAATTCCTAACCTTCAAATGGCCGTATCTCAGCCAATAATAGAGCTACAGAAACCTTACACTGCTTTTTGGAAACATTAGAAGCTGTACTTTAAGATTACGTTTCAAGAAATATTGATTTAAAGCCGGAAATAATTTTTAAACACTTGAAAAGCCATTTATGTCATAATTTTCAGTCATTTTTGAAAAGTTTCTTACCTTAAAATGGCCGTATCTCAGCCAATAATAGAGCTACAGAAATCTTACACTGCTTTTTGGAAACATTGGAAGCTGTACTTTAAGACTACATTCCAAGAAATATTTATTTAAAGCCGGAAATAATTTTTAAACACTTGAAAACAGTCATTTTTGAAAAATTCCTAACCTTACAAGGGCCGTAGAACAGCCTATAATAGAGCTACAAATTTTGAATTTTTAAATATAAACTTTAATTTTAATCTTAATATTAATTTTTATATCAATTTTAGCAATAATATATATTTCATTAATAATAAATATATATTTATTTTTTTACTTTGATTTTTTTCATTTTTTTTTGTTCTTAGTCTGCGCCCACTGTGCCAAAAAGCAAATGGTGGAAATGCTTGGCTGTGATAGAGACTTGCAAAACAGTCATTTTTGAAAAATTCCTAACCTTCAAATGGCCGTATCTCAGCCAATAATAGAGCTACAGAAACCTTACACTGCTTTTTGGAAACATTAGAAGCTGTACTTTAAGATTACGTTTCAAGAAATATTGATTTAAAGCCGGAAATAATTTTTAAACACTTGAAAAGCCATTTATGTCATAATTTTCAGTCATTTTTGAAAAGTTTCTTACCTTAAAATGGCCGTATCTCAGCCAATAATAGAGCTACAGAAATCTTACACTGCTTTTTGGAAACATTGGAAGCTGTACTTTAAGACTACATTCCAAGAAATATTTATTTAAAGCCGGAAATAATTTTTAAACACTTGAAAACAGTCATTTTTGAAAAATTCCTAACCTTACAAGGGCCGTAGAACAGCCTATAATAGAGCTACAAATTTTGAATTTTTAAATATAAACTTTAATTTTAATCTTAATATTAATTTTTATATCAATTTTAGCAATAATATATATTTCATTAATAATAAATATATATTTATTTTTTACTTTGATTTTTTCATTTTTTTTTGTTCTTAGTCTGCTCCCACTGTGCCAAAAAGCAAATGGTGGAAATGCTTGGCTGTGATAGAGACTTGCAAAACAGTCATTTTTGAAAAATTCCTAACCTTCAAATGGCCGTATCTCAGCCAATAATAGAGCTACAGAAACCTTACACTGCTTTTTGGAAACATTAGAAGCTGTACTTTAAGATTACGTTTCAAGAAATATTGATTTAAAGCCGGAAATAATTTTTAAACACTTGAAAAGCCATTTATGTCATAATTTTCAGTCATTTTTGAAAAGTTTCTTACCTTAAAATGGCCGTATCTCAGCCAATAATAGAGCTACAGAAATCTTACACTGCTTTTTGGAAACATTGGAAGCTGTACTTTAAGACTACATTCCAAGAAATATTTATTTAAAGCCGGAAATAATTTTTTAAACACTTGAAAACAGTCATTTTTGAAAAATTCCTAACCTTACAAGGGCCGTAGAACAGCCTATAATAGAGCTACAAATTTTGAATTTTTAAATATAAACTTTAATTTTAATCTTAATATTAATTTTTATATCAATTTTAGCAATAATATATATTTCATTAATAATAAATATATATTTATTTTTTTACTTTGATTTTTTTCATTTTTTTTTGTTCTTAGTCTGCGCCCACTGTGCCAAAAAGCAAATGGTGGAAATGCTTGGCTGTGATAGAGACTTGCAAAACAGTCATTTTTGAAAAATTCCTAACCTTCAAATGGCCGTATCTCAGCCAATAATAGAGCTACAGAAACCTTACACTGCTTTTTGGAAACATTAGAAGCTGTACTTTAAGATTACGTTTCAAGAAATATTGATTTAAAGCCGGAAATAATTTTTAAACACTTGAAAAGCCATTTATGTCATAATTTTCAGTCATTTTTGAAAAGTTTCTTACCTTAAAATGGCCGTATCTCAGCCAATAATAGAGCTACAGAAATCTTACACTGCTTTTTGGAAACATTGGAAGCTGTACTTTAAGACTACATTCCAAGAAATATTTATTTAAAGCCGGAAATAATTTTTAAACACTTGAAAACAGTCATTTTTGAAAAATTCCTAACCTTACAAGGGCCGTAGAACAGCCTATAATAGAGCTACAAATTTTGAATTTTTAAATATAAACTTTAATTTTAATCTTAATATTAATTTTTATATCAATTTTAGCAATAATATATATTTCATTAATAATAAATATATATTTATTTTTTTACTTTGATTTTTTCATTTTTTTTTGTTCTTAGTCTGCGCCCACTGTGCCAAAAAGCAAATGGTGGAAATGCTTGGCTGTGATAGAGACTTGCAAAACAGTCATTTTTGAAAAATTCCTAACCTTCAAATGGCCGTATCTCAGCCAATAATAGAGCTACAGAAACCTTACACTGCTTTTTGGAAACATTAGAAGCTGTACTTTAAGATTACGTTTCAAGAAATATTGATTTAAAGCCGGAAATAATTTTTAAACACTTGAAAAGCCATTTATGTCATAATTTTCAGTCATTTTTGAAAAGTTTCTTACCTTAAAATGGCCGTATCTCAGCCAATAATAGAGCTACAGAAATCTTACACTGCTTTTTGGAAACATTGGAAGCTGTACTTTAAGACTACATTCCAAGAAATATTTATTTAAAGCCGGAAATAATTTTTAAACACTTGAAAACAGTCATTTTTGAAAAATTCCTAACCTTACAAGGGCCGTAGAACAGCCTATAATAGAGCTACAAATTTTGAATTTTTAAATATAAACTTTAATTTTAATCTTAATATTAATTTTTATATCAATTTTAGCAATAATATATATTTCATTAATAATAAATATATATTTATTTTTTTACTTTGATTTTTTTCATTTTTTTTTGTTCTTAGTCTGCGCCCACTGTGCCAAAAAGCAAATGGTGGAAATGCTTGGCTGTGATAGAGACTTGCAAAACAGTCATTTTTGAAAAATTCCTAACCTTCAAATGGCCGTATCTCAGCCAATAATAGAGCTACAGAAATCTTACACTGCTTTTTGGAAACATTGGAAGCTGTACTTTAAGACTACATTCCAAGAAATATTTATTTAAAGCCGGAAATAATTTTTAAACACTTGAAAACAGTCATTTTTGAAAAATTCCTAACCTTACAAGGGCCGTAGAACAGCCTATAATAGAGCTACAAATTTTGAATTTTTAAATATAAACTTTAATTTTAATCTTAATATTAATTTTTATATCAATTTTAGCAATAATATATATTTCATTAATAATAAATATATATTTATTTTTTTACTTTGATTTTTTTCATTTTTTTTGTTCTTAGTCTGCGCCCACTGTGCCAAAAAAGCAAATGGTGGAAATGCTTGGCTGTGATAGAGACTTGCAAAACAGTCATTTTTGAAAAATTCCTAACCTTCAAATGGCCGTATCTCAGCCAATAATAGAGCTACAGAAACCTTACACTGCTTTTTGGAAACATTAGAAGCTGTACTTTAAGATTACGTTTCAAGAAATATTGATTTAAAGCCGGAAATAATTTTTAAACACTTGAAAAGCCATTTATGTCATAATTTTCAGTCATTTTTGAAAAGTTTCTTACCTTAAAATGGCCGTATCTCAGCCAATAATAGAGCTACAGAAATCTTACACTGCTTTTTGGAAACATTGGAAGCTGTACTTTAAGACTACATTCCAAGAAATATTTATTTAAAGCCGGAAATAATTTTTAAACACTTGAAAACAGTCATTTTTGAAAAATTCCTAACCTTACAAGGGCCGTAGAACAGCCTATAATAGAGCTACAAATTTTGAATTTTTAAATATAAACTTTAATTTTAATCTTAATATTAATTTTTATATCAATTTTAGCAATAATATATATTTCATTAATAATAAATATATATTTATTTTTTTACTTTGATTTTTTTCATTTTTTTTTGTTCTTAGTCTGCTCCCACTGTGCCAAAAAGCAAATGGTGGAAATGCTTGGCTGTGATAGAGACTTGCAAAACAGTCATTTTTGAAAAATTCCTAACCTTCAAATGGCCGTATCTCAGCCAATAATAGAGCTACAGAAACCTTACACTGCTTTTTGGAAACATTAGAAGCTGTACTTTAAGATTACGTTTCAAGAAATATTGATTTAAAGCCGGAAATAATTTTTAAACACTTGAAAAGCCATTTATGTCATAATTTTCAGTCATTTTTGAAAAGTTTCTTACCTTAAAATGGCCGTATCTCAGCCAATAATAGAGCTACAGAAATCTTACACTGCTTTTTGGAAACATTGGAAGCTGTACTTTAAGACTACATTCCAAGAAATATTTATTTAAAGCCGGAAATAATTTTTAAACACTTGAAAACAGTCATTTTTGAAAAATTCCTAACCTTACAAGGGCCGTAGAACAGCCTATAATAGAGCTACAAATTTTGAATTTTTAAATATAAACTTTAATTTTAATCTTAATATTAATTTTTATATCAATTTTAGCAATAATATATATTTCATTAATAATAAATATATATTTATTTTTTTACTTTGATTTTTTTCATTTTTTTTTGTTCTTAGTCTGCGCCCACTGTGCCAAAAAGCAAATGGTGGAAATGCTTGGCTGTGATAGAGACTTGCAAAACAGTCATTTTTGAAAAATTCCTAACCTTCAAATGGCCGTATCTCAGCCAATAATAGAGCTACAGAAACCTTACACTGCTTTTTGGAAACATTAGAAGCTGTACTTTAAGATTACGTTTCAAGAAATATTGATTTAAAGCCGGAAATAATTTTTAAACACTTGAAAAGCCATTTATGTCATAATTTTCAGTCATTTTTGAAAAGTTTCTTACCTTAAAATGGCCGTATCTCAGCCAATAATAGAGCTACAGAAATCTTACACTGCTTTTTGGAAACATTGGAAGCTGTACTTTAAGACTACATTCCAAGAAATATTTATTTAAAGCCGGAAATAATTTTTAAACACTTGAAAACAGTCATTTTTGAAAAATTCCTAACCTTACAAGGGCCGTAGAACAGCCTATAATAGAGCTACAAATTTTGAATTTTTAAATATAAACTTTAATTTTAATCTTAATATTAATTTTTATATCAATTTTAGCAATAATATATATTTCATTAATAATAAATATATATTTATTTTTTTACTTTGATTTTTTTCATTTTTTTTTGTTCTTAGTCTGCGCCCACTGTGCCAAAAAGCAAATGGTGGAAATGCTTGGCTGTGATAGAGACTTGCAAAACAGTCATTTTTGAAAAATTCCTAACCTTCAAATGGCCGTATCTCAGCCAATAATAGAGCTACAGAAACCTTACACTGCTTTTTGGAAACATTAGAAGCTGTACTTTAAGATTACGTTTCAAGAAATATTGATTTAAAGCCGGAAATAATTTTTAAACACTTGAAAAGCCATTTATGTCATAATTTTCAGTCATTTTTGAAAAGTTTCTTACCTTAAAATGGCCGTATCTCAGCCAATAATAGAGCTACAGAAATCTTACACTGCTTTTTGGAAACATTGGAAGCTGTACTTTAAGACTACATTCCAAGAAATATTTATTTAAAGCCGGAAATAATTTTTAAACACTTGAAAACAGTCATTTTTGAAAAATTCCTAACCTTACAAGGGCCGTAGAACAGCCTATAATAGAGCTACAAATTTTGAATTTTTAAATATAAACTTTAATTTTAATCTTAATATTAATTTTTATATCAATTTTAGCAATAATATATATTTCATTAATAATAAATATATATTTATTTTTTTACTTTGATTTTTTTCATTTTTTTTTTCTTCTTAGTCTGCGCCCACTGTGCCAAAAAGCAAATGGTGGAAATGCTTGGCTGTGATAGAGACTTGCAAAACAGTCATTTTTGAAAAATTCCTAACCTTCAAATGGCCGTATCTCAGCCAATAATAGAGCTACAGAAACCTTACACTGCTTTTTGGAAACATTAGAAGCTGTACTTTAAGATTACGTTTCAAGAAATATTGATTTAAAGCCGGAAATAATTTTTAAACACTTGAAAAGCCATTTATGTCATAATTTTCAGTCATTTTTGAAAAGTTTCTTACCTTAAAATGGCCGTATCTCAGCCAATAATAGAGCTACAGAAATCTTACACTGCTTTTTGGAAACATTGGAAGCTGTACTTTAAGACTACATTCCAAGAAATATTTATTTAAAGCCGGAAATAATTTTTAAACACTTGAAAACAGTCATTTTTGAAAAATTCCTAACCTTACAAGGGCCGTAGAACAGCCTATAATAGAGCTACAAATTTTGAATTTTTAAATATAAACTTTAATTTTAATCTTAATATTAATTTTTATATCAATTTTAGCAATAATATATATTTCATTAATAATAAATATATATTTATTTTTTTACTTTGATTTTTTTCATTTTTTTTGTTCTTAGTCTGCTCCCACTGTGCCAAAAAGCAAATGGTGGAAATGCTTGGCTGTGATAGAGACTTGCAAAACAGTCATTTTTGAAAAATTCCTAACCTTCAAATGGCCGTATCTCAGCCAATAATAGAGCTACAGAAACCTTACACTGCTTTTTGGAAACATTAGAAGCTGTACTTTAAGATTACGTTTCAAGAAATATTGATTTAAAGCCGGAAATAATTTTTAAACACTTGAAAAGCCATTTATGTCATAATTTTCAGTCATTTTTGAAAAGTTTCTTACCTTAAAATGGCCGTATCTCAGCCAATAATAGAGCTACAGAAATCTTACACTGCTTTTTGGAAACATTGGAAGCTGTACTTTAAGACTACATTCCAAGAAATATTTATTTAAAGCCGGAAATAATTTTTAAACACTTGAAAACAGTCATTTTTGAAAAATTCCTAACCTTACAAGGGCCGTAGAACAGCCTATAATAGAGCTACAAATTTTGAATTTTTAAATATAAACTTTAATTTTAATCTTAATATTAATTTTTATATCAATTTTAGCAATAATATATATTTCATTAATA
Source organism: Lordiphosa mommai (assembly GCA_018904225.1). Lineage (NCBI taxonomy): Eukaryota > Metazoa > Arthropoda > Insecta > Diptera > Drosophilidae > Lordiphosa > Lordiphosa mommai. Next base: position 240,634 of record JAEIFT010000360.1, on the reverse strand, counting down.
ATAAATATATATTTATTTTTTTACTTTGATTTTTTCATTTTTTTTGTTCTTAGTCTGCTCCCACTGTGCCAAAAAGCAAATGGTGGAAATGCTTGGCTGTGATAGAGACTTGCAAAACAGTCATTTTTGAAAAATTCCTAACCTTCAAATGGCCGTATCTCAGCCAATAATAGAGCTACAGAAACCTTACACTGCTTTTTGGAAACATTAGAAGCTGTACTTTAAGATTACGTTTCAAGAAATATTGATTTAAAGCCGGAAATAATTTTTAAACACTTGAAAAGCCATTTATGTCATAATTTTCAGTCATTTTTGAAAAGTTTCTTACCTTAAAATGGCCGTATCTCAGCCAATAATAGAGCTACAGAAATCTTACACTGCTTTTTGGAAACATTGGAAGCTGTACTTTAAGACTACATTCCAAGAAATATTTATTTAAAGCCGGAAATAATTTTTAAACACTTGAAAACAGTCATTTTTGAAAAATTCCTAACCTTACAAGGGCCGTAGAACAGCCTATAATAGAGCTACAAATTTTGAATTTTTAAATATAAACTTTAATTTTAATCTTAATATTAATTTTTATATCAATTTTAGCAATAATATATATTTCATTAATAATAAATATATATTTATTTTTTTACTTTGATTTTTTTCATTTTTTTTTGTTCTTAGTCTGCTCCCACTGTGCCAAAAAAGCAAATGGTGGAAATGCTTGGCTGTGATAGAGACTTGCAAAACAGTCATTTTTGAAAAATTCCTAACCTTCAAATGGCCGTATCTCAGCCAATAATAGAGCTACAGAAACCTTACACTGCTTTTTGGAAACATTAGAAGCTGTACTTTAAGATTACGTTTCAAGAAATATTGATTTAAAGCCGGAAATAATTTTTAAACACTTGAAAAGCCATTTATGTCATAATTTTCAGTCATTTTTGAAAAGTTTCTTACCTTAAAATGGCCGTATCTCAGCCAATAATAGAGCTACAGAAATCTTACACTGCTTTTTGGAAACATTGGAAGCTGTACTTTAAGACTACATTCCAAGAAATATTTATTTAAAGCCGGAAATAATTTTTAAACACTTGAAAACAGTCATTTTTGAAAAATTCCTAACCTTACAAGGGCCGTAGAACAGCCTATAATAGAGCTACAAATTTTGAATTTTTAAATATAAACTTTAATTTTAATCTTAATATTAATTTTTATATCAATTTTAGCAATAATATATATTTCATTAATAATAAATATATATTTATTTTTTTACTTTGATTTTTTTCATTTTTTTTGTTCTTAGTCTGCTCCCACTGTGCCAAAAAGCAAATGGTGGAAATGCTTGGCTGTGATAGAGACTTGCAAAACAGTCATTTTTGAAAAATTCCTAACCTTCAAATGGCCGTATCTCAGCCAATAATAGAGCTACAGAAACCTTACACTGCTTTTTGGAAACATTAGAAGCTGTACTTTAAGATTACGTTTCAAGAAATATTGATTTAAAGCCGGAAATAATTTTTAAACACTTGAAAAGCCATTTATGTCATAATTTTCAGTCATTTTTGAAAAGTTTCTTACCTTAAAATGGCCGTATCTCAGCCAATAATAGAGCTACAGAAATCTTACACTGCTTTTTGGAAACATTGGAAGCTGTACTTTAAGACTACATTCCAAGAAATATTTATTTAAAGCCGGAAATAATTTTTAAACACTTGAAAACAGTCATTTTTGAAAAATTCCTAACCTTACAAGGGCCGTAGAACAGCCTATAATAGAGCTACAAATTTTGAATTTTTAAATATAAACTTTAATTTTAATCTTAATATTAATTTTTATATCAATTTTAGCAATAATATATATTTCATTAATAATAAATATATATTTATTTTTTTACTTTGATTTTTTTCATTTTTTTTGTTCTTAGTCTGCTCCCACTGTGCCAAAAAAGCAAATGGTGGAAATGCTTGGCTGTGATAGAGACTTGCAAAACAGTCATTTTTGAAAAATTCCTAACCTTCAAATGGCCGTATCTCAGCCAATAATAGAGCTACAGAAACCTTACACTGCTTTTTGGAAACATTAGAAGCTGTACTTTAAGATTACGTTTCAAGAAATATTGATTTAAAGCCGGAAATAATTTTTAAACACTTGAAAAGCCATTTATGTCATAATTTTCAGTCATTTTTGAAAAGTTTCTTACCTTAAAATGGCCGTATCTCAGCCAATAATAGAGCTACAGAAATCTTACACTGCTTTTTGGAAACATTGGAAGCTGTACTTTAAGACTACATTCCAAGAAATATTTATTTAAAGCCGGAAATAATTTTTAAACACTTGAAAACAGTCATTTTTGAAAAATTCCTAACCTTACAAGGGCCGTAGAACAGCCTATAATAGAGCTACAAATTTTGAATTTTTAAATATAAACTTTAATTTTAATCTTAATATTAATTTTTATATCAATTTTAGCAATAATATATATTTCATTAATAATAAATATATATTTATTTTTTTACTTTGATTTTTTTCATTTTTTTTTGTTCTTAGTCTGCTCCCACTGTGCCAAAAAGCAAATGGTGGAAATGCTTGGCTGTGATAGAGACTTGCAAAACAGTCATTTTTGAAAAATTCCTAACCTTCAAATGGCCGTATCTCAGCCAATAATAGAGCTACAGAAACCTTACACTGCTTTTTGGAAACATTAGAAGCTGTACTTTAAGATTACGTTTCAAGAAATATTGATTTAAAGCCGGAAATAATTTTTAAACACTTGAAAAGCCATTTATGTCATAATTTTCAGTCATTTTTGAAAAGTTTCTTACCTTAAAATGGCCGTATCTCAGCCAATAATAGAGCTACAGAAATCTTACACTGCTTTTTGGAAACATTGGAAGCTGTACTTTAAGACTACATTCCAAGAAATATTTATTTAAAGCCGGAAATAATTTTTAAACACTTGAAAACAGTCATTTTTGAAAAATTCCTAACCTTACAAGGGCCGTAGAACAGCCTATAATAGAGCTACAAATTTTGAATTTTTAAATATAAACTTTAATTTTAATCTTAATATTAATTTTTATATCAATTTTAGCAATAATATATATTTCATTAATAATAAATATATATTTATTTTTTTACTTTGATTTTTTTCATTTTTTTTTTGTTCTTAGTCTGCGCCCACTGTGCCAAAAAGCAAATGGTGGAAATGCTTGGCTGTGATAGAGACTTGCAAAACAGTCATTTTTGAAAAATTCCTAACCTTCAAATGGCCGTATCTCAGCCAATAATAGAGCTACAGAAACCTTACACTGCTTTTTGGAAACATTAGAAGCTGTACTTTAAGATTACGTTTCAAGAAATATTGATTTAAAGCCGGAAATAATTTTTAAACACTTGAAAAGCCATTTATGTCATAATTTTCAGTCATTTTTGAAAAGTTTCTTACCTTAAAATGGCCGTATCTCAGCCAATAATAGAGCTACAGAAATCTTACACTGCTTTTTGGAAACATTGGAAGCTGTACTTTAAGACTACATTCCAAGAAATATTTATTTAAAGCCGGAAATAATTTTTAAACACTTGAAAACAGTCATTTTTGAAAAATTCCTAACCTTACAAGGGCCGTAGAACAGCCTATAATAGAGCTACAAATTTTGAATTTTTAAATATAAACTTTAATTTTAATCTTAATATTAATTTTTATATCAATTTTAGCAATAATATATATTTCATTAATAATAAATATATATTTATTTTTTTACTTTGATTTTTTCATTTTTTTTTGTTCTTAGTCTGCGCCCACTGTGCCAAAAAGCAAATGGTGGAAATGCTTGGCTGTGATAGAGACTTGCAAAACAGTCATTTTTGAAAAATTCCTAACCTTCAAATGGCCGTATCTCAGCCAATAATAGAGCTACAGAAACCTTACACTGCTTTTTGGAAACATTAGAAGCTGTACTTTAAGATTACGTTTCAAGAAATATTGATTTAAAGCCGGAAATAATTTTTAAACACTTGAAAAGCCATTTATGTCATAATTTTCAGTCATTTTTGAAAAGTTTCTTACCTTAAAATGGCCGTATCTCAGCCAATAATAGAGCTACAGAAATCTTACACTGCTTTTTGGAAACATTGGAAGCTGTACTTTAAGACTACATTCCAAGAAATATTTATTTAAAGCCGGAAATAATTTTTAAACACTTGAAAACAGTCATTTTTGAAAAATTCCTAACCTTACAAGGGCCGTAGAACAGCCTATAATAGAGCTACAAATTTTGAATTTTTAAATATAAACTTTAATTTTAATCTTAATATTAATTTTTATATCAATTTTAGCAATAATATATATTTCATTAATAATAAATATATATTTATTTTTTTACTTTGATTTTTTTCATTTTTTTTTGTTCTTAGTCTGCTCCCACTGTGCCAAAAAGCAAATGGTGGAAATGCTTGGCTGTGATAGAGACTTGCAAAACAGTCATTTTTGAAAAATTCCTAACCTTCAAATGGCCGTATCTCAGCCAATAATAGAGCTACAGAAACCTTACACTGCTTTTTGGAAACATTAGAAGCTGTACTTTAAGATTACGTTTCAAGAAATATTGATTTAAAGCCGGAAATAATTTTTAAACACTTGAAAAGCCATTTATGTCATAATTTTCAGTCATTTTTGAAAAGTTTCTTACCTTAAAATGGCCGTATCTCAGCCAATAATAGAGCTACAGAAATCTTACACTGCTTTTTGGAAACATTGGAAGCTGTACTTTAAGACTACATTCCAAGAAATATTTATTTAAAGCCGGAAATAATTTTTAAACACTTGAAAACAGTCATTTTTGAAAAATTCCTAACCTTACAAGGGCCGTAGAACAGCCTATAATAGAGCTACAAATTTTGAATTTTTAAATATAAACTTTAATTTTAATCTTAATATTAATTTTTATATCAATTTTAGCAATAATATATATTTCATTAATAATAAATATATATTTATTTTTTTACTTTGATTTTTTTCATTTTTTTTTTTGTTCTTAGTCTGCGCCCACTGTGCCAAAAAGCAAATGGTGGAAATGCTTGGCTGTGATAGAGACTTGCAAAACAGTCATTTTTGAAAAATTCCTAACCTTCAAATGGCCGTATCTCAGCCAATAATAGAGCTACAGAAATCTTACACTGCTTTTTGGAAACATTAGAAGCTGTACTTTAAGATTACGTTTCAAGAAATATTGATTTAAAGCCGGAAATAATTTTTAAACACTTGAAAAGCCATTTATGTCATAATTTTCAGTCATTTTTGAAAAGTTTCTTACCTTAAAATGGCCGTATCTCAGCCAATAATAGAGCTACAGAAATCTTACACTGCTTTTTGGAAACATTGGAAGCTGTACTTTAAGACTACATTCCAAGAAATATTTATTTAAAGCCGGAAATAATTTTTAAACACTTGAAAACAGTCATTTTTGAAAAATTCCTAACCTTACAAGGGCCGTAGAACAGCCTATAATAGAGCTACAAATTTTGAATTTTTAAATATAAACTTTAATTTTAATCTTAATATTAATTTTTATATCAATTTTAGCAATAATATATATTTCATTAATAATAAATATATATTTATTTTTTTACTTTGATTTTTTTCATTTTTTTTTGTTCTTAGTCTGCTCCCACTGTGCCAAAAAGCAAATGGTGGAAATGCTTGGCTGTGATAGAGACTTGCAAAACAGTCATTTTTGAAAAATTCCTAACCTTCAAATGGCCGTATCTCAGCCAATAATAGAGCTACAGAAACCTTACACTGCTTTTTGGAAACATTAGAAGCTGTACTTTAAGATTACGTTTCAAGAAATATTGATTTAAAGCCGGAAATAATTTTTAAACACTTGAAAAGCCATTTATGTCATAATTTTCAGTCATTTTTGAAAAGTTTCTTACCTTAAAATGGCCGTATCTCAGCCAATAATAGAGCTACAGAAATCTTACACTGCTTTTTGGAAACATTGGAAGCTGTACTTTAAGACTACATTCCAAGAAATATTTATTTAAAGCCGGAAATAATTTTTAAACACTTGAAAACAGTCATTTTTGAAAAATTCCTAACCTTACAAGGGCCGTAGAACAGCCTATAATAGAGCTACAAATTTTGAATTTTTAAATATAAACTTTAATTTTAATCTTAATATTAATTTTTATATCAATTTTAGCAATAATATATATTTCATTAATAATAAATATATATTTATTTTTTTACTTTGATTTTTTTCATTTTTTTTTGTTCTTAGTCTGCGCCCACTGTGCCAAAAAAGCAAATGGTGGAAATGCTTGGCTGTGATAGAGACTTGCAAAACAGTCATTTTTGAAAAATTCCTAACCTTCAAATGGCCGTATCTCAGCCAATAATAGAGCTACAGAAATCTTACACTGCTTTTTGGAAACATTAGAAGCTGTACTTTAAGATTACGTTTCAAGAAATATTGATTTAAAGCCGGAAATAATTTTTAAACACTTGAAAAGCCATTTATGTCATAATTTTCAGTCATTTTTGAAAAGTTTCTTACCTTAAAATGGCCGTATCTCAGCCAATAATAGAGCTACAGAAATCTTACACTGCTTTTTGGAAACATTGGAAGCTGTACTTTAAGACTACATTCCAAGAAATATTTATTTAAAGCCGGAAATAATTTTTAAACACTTGAAAACAGTCATTTTTGAAAAATTCCTAACCTTACAAGGGCCGTAGAACAGCCTATAATAGAGCTACAAATTTTGAATTTTTAAATATAAACTTTAACTTTAATCTTAATATTAATTTTTATATCAATTTTAGCAATAATATATATTTCATTAATAATAAATATATATTTATTTTTTTACTTTGATTTTTTCATTTTTTTTTGTTCTTAGTCTGCTCCCACTGTGCCAAAAAGCAAATGGTGGAAATGCTTGGCTGTGATAGAGACTTGCAAAACAGTCATTTTTGAAAAATTCCTAACCTTCAAATGGCCGTATCTCAGCCAATAATAGAGCTACAGAAATCTTACACTGCTTTTTGGAAACATTAGAAGCTGTACTTTAAGATTACGTTTCAAGAAATATTGATTTAAAGCCGGAAATAATTTTTAAACACTTGAAAAGCCATTTATGTCATAATTTTCAGTCATTTTTGAAAAGTTTCTTACCTTAAAATGGCCGTATCTCAGCCAATAATAGAGCTACAGAAATCTTACACTGCTTTTTGGAAACATTGGAAGCTGTACTTTAAGACTACATTCCAAGAAATATTTATTTAAAGCCGGAAATAATTTTTAAACACTTGAAAACAGTCATTTTTGAAAAATTCCTAACCTTACAAGGGCCGTAGAACAGCCTATAATAGAGCTACAAATTTTGAATTTTTAAATATAAACTTTAACTTTAATCTTAATATTAATTTTTATATCAATTTTAGCAATAATATATATTTCAGTAATAATAAATATATATTTATTTTTTTACTTTGATTTTTTTCATTTTTTTTTGTTCTTAGTCTGCTCCCACTGTGCCAAAAAGCAAATGGTGGAAATGCTTGGCTGTGATAGAGACTTGCAAAACAGTCATTTTTGAAAAATTCCTAACCTTCAAATGGCCGTATCTCAGCCAATAATAGAGCTACAGAAATCTTACACTGCTTTTTGGAAACATTAGAAGCTGTACTTTAAGATTACGTTTCAAGAAATATTGATTTAAAGCCGGAAATAATTTTTAAACACTTGAAAAGCCATTTATGTCATAATTTTCAGTCATTTTTGAAAAGTTTCTTACCTTAAAATGGCCGTATCTCAGCCAATAATAGAGCTACAGAAATCTTACACTGCTTTTTGGAAACATTGGAAGCTGTACTTTAAGACTACATTCCAAGAAATATTTATTTAAAGCCGGAAATAATTTTTAAACACTTGAAAACAGTCATTTTTGAAAAATTCCTAACCTTACAAGGGCCGTAGAACAGCCTATAATAGAGCTACAAATTTTGAATTTTTAAATATAAACTTTAATTTTAATCTTAATATTAATTTTTATATCAATTTTAGCAATAATATATATTTCATTAATAATAAATATATATTTATTTTTTTACTTTGATTTTTTTCATTTTTTTTTGTTCTTAGTCTGCGCCCACTGTGCCAAAAAGCAAATGGTGGAAATGCTTGGCTGTGATAGAGACTTGCAAAACAGTCATTTTTGAAAAATTCCTAACCTTCAAATGGCCGTATCTCAGCCAATAATAGAGCTACAGAAATCTTACACTGCTTTTTGGAAACATTAGAAGCTGTACTTTAAGATTACGTTTCAAGAAATATTGATTTAAAGCCGGAAATAATTTTTAAACACTTGAAAAGCCATTTATGTCATAATTTTCAGTCATTTTTGAAAAGTTTCTTACCTTAAAATGGCCGTATCTCAGCCAATAATAGAGCTACAGAAATCTTACACTGCTTTTTGGAAACATTGGAAGCTGTACTTTAAGACTACATTCCAAGAAATATTTATTTAAAGCCGGAAATAATTTTTAAACACTTAAAAACAGTCATTTTTGAAAAATTCCTAACCTTACAAGGGCCGTAGAACAGCCTATAATAGAGCTACAAATTTTGAATTTTTAAATATAAACTTTAACTTTAATCTTAATATTAATTTTTATATCAATTTTAGCAATAATATATATTTCAGTAATAATAAATATATATTTATTTTTTTACTTTGATTTTTTTTCATTTTTTTTTGTTCTTAGTCTGCGCCCACTGTGCCAAAAAGCAAATGGTGGAAATGCTTGGCTGTGATAGAGACTTGCAAAACAGTCATTTTTGAAAAATTCCTAACCTTCAAATGGCCGTATCTCAGCCAATAATAGAGCTACAGAAATCTTACACTGCTTTTTGGAAACATTAGAAGCTGTACTTTAAGATTACGTTTCAAGAAATATTGATTTAAAGCCGGAAATAATTTTTAAACACTTGAAAAGCCATTTATGTCATAATTTTCAGTCATTTTTGAAAAGTTTCTTACCTTAAAATGGCCGTATCTCAGCCAATAATAGAGCTACAGAAATCTTACACTGCTTTTTGGAAACATTGGAAGCTGTACTTTAAGACTACATTCCAAGAAATATTTATTTAAAGCCGGAAATAATTTTTAAACACTTGAAAACAGTCATTTTTGAAAAATTCCTAACCTTACAAGGGCCGTAGAACAGCCTATAATAGAGCTACAAATTTTGAATTTTTAAATATAAACTTTAATTTTAATCTTAATATTAATTTTTATATCAATTTTAGCAATAATATATATTTCATTAATAATAAATATATATTTATTTTTTTACTTTGATTTTTTCATTTTTTTTTGTTCTTAGTCTGCGCCCACTGTGCCAAAAAGCAAATGGTGGAAATGCTTGGCTGTGATAGAGACTTGCAAAACAGTCATTTTTGAAAAATTCCTAACCTTCAAATGGCCGTATCTCAGCCAATAATAGAGCTACAGAAATCTTACACTGCTTTTGGAAACATTAGAAGCTGTACTTTAAGATTACGTTTCAAGAAATATTGATTTAAAGCCGGAAATAATTTTTAAACACTTGAAAAGCCATTTATGTCATAATTTTCAGTCATTTTTGAAAAGTTTCTTACCTTAAAATGGCCGTATCTCAGCCAATAATAGAGCTACAGAAATCTTACACTGCTTTTTGGAAACATTGGAAGCTGTACTTTAAGACTACATTCCAAGAAATATTTATTTAAAGCCGGAAATAATTTTTAAACACTTGAAAACAGTCATTTTTGAAAAATTCCTAACCTTACAAGGGCCGTAGAACAGCCTATAATAGAGCTACAAATTTTGAATTTTTAAATATAAACTTTAATTTTAATCTTAATATTAATTTTTATATCAATTTTAGCAATAATATATATTTCATTAATAATAAATATATATTTATTTTTTTACTTTGATTTTTTTCATTTTTTTTTGTTCTTAGTCTGCTCCCACTGTGCCAAAAAAGCAAATGGTGGAAATGCTTGGCTGTGATAGAGACTTGCAAAACAGTCATTTTTGAAAAATTCCTAACCTTCAAATGGCCGTATCTCAGCCAATAATAGAGCTACAGAAATCTTACACTGCTTTTTGGAAACATTAGAAGCTGTACTTTAAGATTACGTTTCAAGAAATATTGATTTAAAGCCGGAAATAATTTTTAAACACTTGAAAAGCCATTTATGTCATAATTTTCAGTCATTTTTGAAAAGTTTCTTACCTTAAAATGGCCGTATCTCAGCCAATAATAGAGCTACAGAAATCTTACACTGCTTTTTGGAAACATTGGAAGCTGTACTTTAAGACTACATTCCAAGAAATATTTATTTAAAGCCGGAAATAATTTTTAAACACTTGAAAACAGTCATTTTTGAAAAATTCCTAACCTTACAAGGGCCGTAGAACAGCCTATAATAGAGCTACAAATTTTGAATTTTTAAATATAAACTTTAACTTTAATCTTAATATTAATTTTTATATCAATTTTAGCAATAATATATATTTCATTAATAATAAATATATATTTATTTTTTTACTTTGATTTTTTTCATTTTTTTTTTCTTAGTCTGCGCCCACTGTGCCAAAAAGCAAATGGTGGAAATGCTTGGCTGTGATAGAGACTTGCAAAACAGTCATTTTTGAAAAATTCCTAACCTTCAAATGGCCGTATCTCAGCCAATAATAGAGCTACAGAAATCTTACACTGCTTTTTGGAAACATTAGAAGCTGTACTTTAAGATTACGTTTCAAGAAATATTGATTTAAAGCCGGAAATAATTTTTAAACACTTGAAAAGCCATTTATGTCATAATTTTCAGTCATTTTTGAAAAGTTTCTTACCTTAAAATGGCCGTATCTCAGCCAATAATAGAGCTACAGAAATCTTACACTGCTTTTTGGAAACATTGGAAGCTGTACTTTAAGACTACATTCCAAGAAATATTTATTTAAAGCCGGAAATAATTTTTAAACACTTGAAAACAGTCATTTTTGAAAAATTCCTAACCTTACAAGGGCCGTAGAACAGCCTATAATAGAGCTACAAATTTTCAATTTTTAAATATAAACTTTAACTTTAATCTTAATATTAATTTTTATATCAATTTTAGCAATAATATATATTTCATTAATAATAAATATATATTTATTTTTTTACTTTGATTTTTTTCATTTTTTTTTGTTCTTAGTCTGCGCCCACTGTGCCAAAAAGCAAATGGTGGAAATGCTTGGCTGTGATAGAGACTTGCAAAACAGTCATTTTTGAAAAATTCTAACCTTCAAATGGCCGTATCTCAGCCAATAATAGAGCTACAGAAATCTTACACTGCTTTTTGGAAACATTAGAAGCTGTACTTTAAGATTACGTTTCAAGAAATATTGATTTAAAGCCGGAAATAATTTTTAAACACTTGAAAAGCCATTTATGTCATAATTTTCAGTCATTTTTGAAAAGTTTCTTACCTTAAAATGGCCGTATCTCAGCCAATAATAGAGCTACAGAAATCTTACACTGCTTTTTGGAAACATTGGAAGCTGTACTTTAAGACTACATTCCAAGAAATATTTATTTAAAGCCGGAAATAATTTTTAAACACTTGAAAACAGTCATTTTTGAAAAATTCCTAACCTTACAAGGGCCGTAGAACAGCCTATAATAGAGCTACAAATTTTCAATTTTTAAATATAAACTTTAATTTTAATCTTAATATTAATTTTTATATCAATTTTAGCAATAATATATATTTCATTAATAATAAATATATATTTATTTTTTTACTTTGATTTTTTTCATTTTTTTTTGTTCTTAGTCTGCGCCCACTGTGCCAAAAAAGCAAATGGTGGAAATGCTTGGCTGTGATAGAGACTTGCAAAACAGTCATTTTTGAAAAATTCCTAACCTTCAAATGGCCGTATCTCAGCCAATAATAGAGCTACAGAAATCTTACACTGCTTTTTGGAAACATTAGAAGCTGTACTTTAAGATTACGTTTCAAGAAATATTGATTTAAAGCCGGAAATAATTTTTAAACACTTGAAAAGCCATTTATGTCATAATTTTCAGTCATTTTTGAAAAGTTTCTTACCTTAAAATGGCCGTATCTCAGCCAATAATAGAGCTACAGAAATCTTACACTGCTTTTTGGAAACATTGGAAGCTGTACTTTAAGACTACATTCCAAGAAATATTTATTTAAAGCCGGAAATAATTTTTAAACACTTGAAAACAGTCATTTTTGAAAAATTCCTAACCTTACAAGGGCCGTAGAACAGCCTATAATAGAGCTACAAATTTTCAATTTTTAAATATAAACTTTAACTTTAATCTTAATATTAATTTTTATATCAATTTTAGCAATAATATATATTTCATTAATAATAAATATATATTTATTTTTTTACTTTGATTTTTTTCATTTTTTTTTGTTCTTAGTCTGCGCCCACTGTGCCAAAAAGCAAATGGTGGAAATGCTTGGCTGTGATAGAGACTTGCAAAACAGTCATTTTTGAAAAATTCCTAACCTTCAAATGGCCGTATCTCAGCCAATAATAGAGCTACAGAAATCTTACACTGCTTTTTGGAAACATTAGAAGCTGTACTTTAAGATTACGTTTCAAGAAATATTGATTTAAAGCCGGAAATAATTTTTAAACACTTGAAAAGCCATTTATGTCATAATTTTCAGTCATTTTTGAAAAGTTTCTTACCTTAAAATGGCCGTATCTCAGCCAATAATAGAGCTACAGAAATCTTACACTGCTTTTTGGAAACATTGGAAGCTGTACTTTAAGACTACATTCCAAGAAATATTTATTTAAAGCCGGAAATAATTTTTAAACACTTGAAAACAGTCATTTTTGAAAAATTCCTAACCTTACAAGGGCCGTAGAACAGCCTATAATAGAGCTACAAATTTTCAATTTTTAAATATAAACTTTAACTTTAATCTTAATATTAATTTTTATATCAATTTTAGCAATAATATATATTTCATTAATAATAAATATATATTTATTTTTTTACTTTGATTTTTTCATTTTTTTTTGTTCTTAGTCTGCGCCCACTGTGCCAAAAAGCAAATGGTGGAAATGCTTGGCTGTGATAGAGACTTGCAAAACAGTCATTTTTGAAAAATTCCTAACCTTCAAATGGCCGTATCTCAGCCAATAATAGAGCTACAGAAATCTTACACTGCTTTTTGGAAACATTAGAAGCTGTACTTTAAGATTACGTTTCAAGAAATATTGATTTAAAGCCGGAAATAATTTTTAAACACTTGAAAAGCCATTTATGTCATAATTTTCAGTCATTTTTGAAAAGTTTCTTACCTTAAAATGGCCGTATCTCAGCCAATAATAGAGCTACAGAAATCTTACACTGCTTTTTGGAAACATTGGAAGCTGTACTTTAAGACTACATTCCAAGAAATATTTATTTAAAGCCGGAAATAATTTTTAAACACTTGAAAACAGTCATTTTTGAAAAATTCCTAACCTTACAAGGGCCGTAGAACAGCCTATAATAGAGCTACAAATTTTCAATTTTTAAATATAAACTTTAACTTTAATCTTAATATTAATTTTTATATCAATTTTAGCAATAATATATATTTCATTAATAATAAATATATATTTATTTTTTTACTTTGATTTTTTTCATTTTTTTTTGTTCTTAGTCTGCGCCCACTGTGCCAAAAAGCAAATGGTGGAAATGCTTGGCTGTGATAGAGACTTGCAAAACAGTCATTTTTGAAAAATTCCTAACCTTCAAATGGCCGTATCTCAGCCAATAATAGAGCTACAGAAATCTTACACTGCTTTTTGGAAACATTAGAAGCTGTACTTTAAGATTACGTTTCAAGAAATATTGATTTAAAGCCGGAAATAATTTTTAAACACTTGAAAAGCCATTTATGTCATAATTTTCAGTCATTTTTGAAAAGTTTCTTACCTTAAAATGGCCGTATCTCAGCCAATAATAGAGCTACAGAAATCTTACACTGCTTTTTGGAAACATTGGAAGCTGTACTTTAAGACTACATTCCAAGAAATATTTATTTAAAGCCGGAAATAATTTTTAAACACTTGAAAACAGTCATTTTTGAAAAATTCCTAACCTTACAAGGGCCGTAGAACAGCCTATAATAGAGCTACAAATTTTCAATTTTTAAATATAAACTTTAACTTTAATCTTAATATTAATTTTTATATCAATTTTAGCAATAATATATATTTCATTAATAATAAATATATATTTATTTTTTTACTTTGATTTTTTTCATTTTTTTTTGTTCTTAGTCTGCGCCCACTGTGCCAAAAGCAAATGGTGGAAATGCTTGGCTGTGATAGAGACTTGCAAAACAGTCATTTTTGAAAAATTCTAACCTTCAAATGGCCGTATCTCAGCCAATAATAGAGCTACAGAAATCTTACACTGCTTTTTGGAAACATTAGAAGCTGTACTTTAAGATTACGTTTCAAGAAATATTGATTTAAAGCCGGAAATAATTTTTAAACACTTGAAAAGCCATTTATGTCATAATTTTCAGTCATTTTTGAAAAGTTTCTTACCTTAAAATGGCCGTATCTCAGCCAATAATAGAGCTACAGAAATCTTACACTGCTTTTTGGAAACATTGGAAGCTGTACTTTAAGACTACATTCCAAGAAATATTTATTTAAAGCCGGAAATAATTTTTAAACACTTGAAAACAGTCATTTTTGAAAAATTCCTTAACCTTACAAGGGCCGTAGAACAGCCTATAATAGAGCTACAAATTTTCAATTTTTAAATATAAACTTTAACTTTAATCTTAATATTAATTTTTATATCAATTTTAGCAATAATATATATTTCATTAATAATAAATATATATTTATTTTTTTACTTTGATTTTTTTCATTTTTTTTTTGTTCTTAGTCTGCGCCCACTGTGCCAAAAAGCAAATGGTGGAAATGCTTGGCTGTGATAGAGACTTGCAAAACAGTCATTTTTGAAAAATTCTAACCTTCAAATGGCCGTATCTCAGCCAATAATAGAGCTACAGAAATCTTACACTGCTTTTTGGAAACATTAGAAGCTGTACTTTAAGATTACGTTTCAAGAAATATTGATTTAAAGCCGGAAATAATTTTTAAACACTTGAAAAGCCATTTATGTCATAATTTTCAGTCATTTTTGAAAAGTTTCTTACCTTAAAATGGCCGTATCTCAGCCAATAATAGAGCTACAGAAATCTTACACTGCTTTTTGGAAACATTGGAAGCTGTACTTTAAGACTACATTCCAAGAAATATTTATTTAAAGCCGGAAATAATTTTTAAACACTTGAAAACAGTCATTTTTGAAAAATTCCTAACCTTACAAGGGCCGTAGAACAGCCTATAATAGAGCTACAAATTTTCAATTTTTAAATATAAACTTTAACTTTAATCTTAATATTAATTTTTATATCAATTTTAGCAATAATATATATTTCATTAATAATAAATATATATTTATTTTTTTACTTTGATTTTTTTCATTTTTTTTTGTTCTTAGTCTGCGCCCACTGTGCCAAAAAGCAAATGGTGGAAATGCTTGGCTGTGATAGAGACTTGCAAAACAGTCATTTTTGAAAAATTCCTAACCTTCAAATGGCCGTATCTCAGCCAATAATAGAGCTACAGAAATCTTACACTGCTTTTTGGAAACATTAGAAGCTGTACTTTAAGATTACGTTTCAAGAAATATTGATTTAAAGCCGGAAATAATTTTTAAACACTTGAAAAGCCATTTATGTCATAATTTTCAGTCATTTTTGAAAAGTTTCTTACCTTAAAATGGCCGTATCTCAGCCAATAATAGAGCTACAGAAATCTTACACTGCTTTTTGGAAACATTGGAAGCTGTACTTTAAGACTACATTCCAAGAAATATTTATTTAAAGCCGGAAATAATTTTTAAACACTTGAAAACAGTCATTTTTGAAAAATTCCTAACCTTACAAGGGCCGTAGAACAGCCTATAATAGAGCTACAAATTTTCAATTTTTAAATATAAACTTTAACTTTAATCTTAATATTAATTTTTATATCAATTTTAGCAATAATATATATTTCATTAATAATAAATATATATTTATTTTTTTACTTTGATTTTTTTCATTTTTTTTTGTTCTTAGTCTGCGCCCACTGTGCCAAAAAGCAAATGGTGGAAATGCTTGGCTGTGATAGAGACTTGCAAAACAGTCATTTTTGAAAAATTCCTAACCTTCAAATGGCCGTATCTCAGCCAATAATAGAGCTACAGAAATCTTACACTGCTTTTTGGAAACATTAGAAGCTGTACTTTAAGATTACGTTTCAAGAAATATTGATTTAAAGCCGGAAATAATTTTTAAACACTTGAAAAGCCATTTATGTCATAATTTTCAGTCATTTTTGAAAAGTTTCTTACCTTAAAATGGCCGTATCTCAGCCAATAATAGAGCTACAGAAATCTTACACTGCTTTTTGGAAACATTGGAAGCTGTACTTTAAGACTACATTCCAAGAAATATTTATTTAAAGCCGGAAATAATTTTTAAACACTTGAAAACAGTCATTTTTGAAAAATTCCTAACCTTACAAGGGCCGTAGAACAGCCTATAATAGAGCTACAAATTTTCAATTTTTAAATATAAACTTTAATTTTAATCTTAATATTAATTTTTATATCAATTTTAGCAATAATATATATTTCATTAATAATAAATATATATTTATTTTTTTACTTTGATTTTTTTCATTTTTTTTTGTTCTTAGTCTGCGCCCACTGTGCCAAAAAGCAAATGGTGGAAATGCTTGGCTGTGATAGAGACTTGCAAAACAGTCATTTTTGAAAAATTCCTAACCTTCAAATGGCCGTATCTCAGCCAATAATAGAGCTACAGAAATCTTACACTGCTTTTTGGAAACATTAGAAGCTGTACTTTAAGATTACGTTTCAAGAAATATTGATTTAAAGCCGGAAATAATTTTTAAACACTTGAAAAGCCATTTATGTCATAATTTTCAGTCATTTTTGAAAAGTTTCTTACCTTAAAATGGCCGTATCTCAGCCAATAATAGAGCTACAGAAATCTTACACTGCTTTTTGGAAACATTGGAAGCTGTACTTTAAGACTACATTCCAAGAAATATTTATTTAAAGCCGGAAATAATTTTTAAACACTTGAAAACAGTCATTTTTGAAAAATTCCTAACCTTACAAGGGCCGTAGAACAGCCTATAATAGAGCTACAAATTTTCAATTTTTAAATATAAACTTTAACTTTAATCTTAATATTAATTTTTATATCAATTTTAGCAATAATATATATTTCATTAATAATAAATATATATTCATTTTTTTACTTTGATTTTTTTCATTTTTTTTTGTTCTTAGTCTGCGCCCACTGTGCCAAAAAGCAAATGGTGGAAATGCTTGGCTGTGATAGAGACTTGCAAAACAGTCATTTTTGAAAAATTCCTAACCTTCAAATGGCCGTATCTCAGCCAATAATAGAGCTACAGAAATCTTACACTGCTTTTTGGAAACATTAGAAGCTGTACTTTAAGATTACGTTTCAAGAAATATTGATTTAAAGCCGGAAATAATTTTTTAAACACTTGAAAAGCCATTTATGTCATAATTTTCAGTCATTTTTGAAAAGTTTCTTACCTTAAAATGGCCGTATCTCAGCCAATAATAGAGCTACAGAAATCTTACACTGCTTTTTGGAAACATTGGAAGCTGTACTTTAAGACTACATTCCAAGAAATATTTATTTAAAGCCGGAAATAATTTTTAAACACTTGAAAACAGTCATTTTTGAAAAATTCCTAACCTTACAAGGGCCGTAGAACAGCCTATAATAGAGCTACAAATTTTCAATTTTTAAATATAAACTTTAATTTTAATCTTAATATTAATTTTTATATCAATTTTAGCAATAATATATATTTCATTAATAATAAATATATATTTATTTTTTTACTTTGATTTTTTTCATTTTTTTTGTTCTTAGTCTGCGCCCACTGTGCCAAAAAGCAAATGGTGGAAATGCTTGGCTGTGATAGAGACTTGCAAAACAGTCATTTTTGAAAAATTCCTAACCTTCAAATGGCCGTATCTCAGCCAATAATAGAGCTACAGAAATCTTACACTGCTTTTTGGAAACATTAGAAGCTGTACTTTAAGATTACGTTTCAAGAAATATTGATTTAAAGCCGGAAATAATTTTTAAACACTTGAAAAGCCATTTATGTCATAATTTTCAGTCATTTTTGAAAAGTTTCTTACCTTAAAATGGCC
The DNA here is from genome assembly GCA_018904225.1 of Lordiphosa mommai. NCBI lineage: Eukaryota > Metazoa > Arthropoda > Insecta > Diptera > Drosophilidae > Lordiphosa > Lordiphosa mommai. The sequence goes on along the minus strand of JAEIFT010000360.1, from coordinate 222,258 downwards.
GTATCTCAGCCAATAATAGAGCTACAGAAATCTTACACTGCTTTTTGGAAACATTGGAAGCTGTACTTTAAGACTACATTCCAAGAAATATTTATTTAAAGCCGGAAATAATTTTTAAACACTTGAAAACAGTCATTTTTGAAAAATTCCTAACCTTACAAGGGCCGTAGAACAGCCTATAATAGAGCTACAAATTTTCAATTTTTAAATATAAACTTTAATTTTTAATCTTAATATTAATTTTTATATCAATTTTAGCAATAATATATATTTCATTAATAATAAATATATATTTATTTTTTTACTTTGATTTTTTCATTTTTTTTTGTTCTTAGTCTGCTCCCACTGTGCCAAAAAGCAAATGGTGGAAATGCTTGGCTGTGATAGAGACTTGCAAAACAGTCATTTTTGAGAAATTCCTAACCTTCAAATGGCCGTATCTCAGCCAATAATAGAGCTACAGAAATCTTACACTGCTTTTGGAAACATTAGAAGCTGTACTTTAAGATTACGTTTCAAGAAATATTGATTTAAAGCCGGAAATAATTTTTAAACACTTGAAAAGCCATTTATGTCATAATTTTCAGTCATTTTTGAAAAGTTTCTTACCTTCAAATGGCCGTATCTCAGCCAATAATAGAGCTACAGAAATCTTACACTGCTTTTGGAAACATTGGAAGCTGTACTTTAAGACTACATTCCAAGAAATATTTATTTAAAGCCGGAAATAATTTTTAAACACTTGAAAACAGTCATTTTTGAAAAATTCCTAACCTTACAAGGGCCGTAGAACAGCCTATAATAGAGCTACAAATTTTGAATTTTTAAATATAAACTTTAATTTTAATCTTAATATTAATTTTTATATCAATTTTAGCAATAATATATATTTCATTAATAATAAATATATATTTATTTTTTTACTTTGATTTTTTTCATTTTTTTTGTTCTTAGTCTGCGCCCACTGTGCCAAAAAAGCAAATGGTGGAAATGCTTGGCTGTGATAGAGACTTGCAAAACAGTCATTTTTGAAAAATTCTAACCTTCAAATGGCCGATCTCAGCCAATAATAGAGCTACAGAAACCTTACACTGCTTTTTGGAAACATTAGAAGCTGTACTTTAAGATTACGTTTCAAGAAATATTGATTTAAAGCCGGAAATAATTTTTAAACACTTGAAAAGCCATTTATGTCATAATTTTCAGTCATTTTTGAAAAGTTTCTTACCTTAAAATGGCCGTATCTCAGCCAATAATAGAGCTACAGAAATCTTACACTGCTTTTTTGGAAACATTGGAAGCTGTACTTTAAGACTACATTCCAAGAAATATTTATTTAAAGCCGGAAATAATTTTTAAACACTTGAAAACAGTCATTTTTGAAAAATTCCTAACCTTACAAGGGCCGTAGAACAGCCTATAATAGAGCTACAAATTTTGAATTTTTAAATATAAACTTTAATTTTAATCTTAATATTAATTTTTATATCAATTTTAGCAATAATATATATTTCATTAATAATAAATATATATTTATTTTTTTACTTTGATTTTTTTCATTTTTTTTGTTCTTAGTCTGCGCCCACTGTGCCAAAAAGCAAATGGTGGAAATGCTTGGCTGTGATAGAGACTTGCAAAACAGTCATTTTTGAAAAATTCCTAACCTTCAAATGGCCGTATCTCAGCCAATAATAGAGCTACAGAAATCTTACACTGCTTTTTGGAAACATTAGAAGCTGTACTTTAAGATTACGTTTCAAGAAATATTGATTTAAAGCCGGAAATAATTTTTAAACACTTGAAAAGCCATTTATGTCATAATTTTCAGTCATTTTTGAAAAAGTTTCTTACCTTAAAATGGCCGTATCTCAGCCAATAATAAGAGCTACAGAAATCTTACACTGCTTTTTGGAAACATTGGAAGCTGTACTTTAAGACTACATTCCAAGAAATATTTATTTAAAGCCGGAAATAATTTTTAAACACTTGAAAACAGTCATTTTTGAAAAAATTCCTAACCTTACAAGGGCCGTAGAACAGCCTATAATAGAGCTACAAATTTTGAATTTTTAAATATAAACTTTAATTTTAATCTTAATATTAATTTTTATATCAATTTTAGCAATAATATATATTTCATTAATAATAAATATATATTTATTTTTTTACTTTGATTTTTTCATTTTTTTTTGTTCTTAGTCTGCGCCCACTGTGCCAAAAAAGCAAATGGTGGAAATGCTTGGCTGTGATAGAGACTTGCAAAACAGTCATTTTTGAAAAATTCCTAACCTTCAAATGGCCGTATCTCAGCCAATAATAGAGCTACAGAAATCTTACACTGCTTTTGGAAACATTAGAAGCTGTACTTTAAGATTACGTTTCAAGAAATATTGATTTAAAGCCGGAAATAATTTTTTAAACACTTGAAAAGCCATTTATGTCATAATTTTCAGTCATTTTTGAAAAGTTTCTTACCTTAAAATGGCCGTATCTCAGCCAATAATAGAGCTACAGAAATCTTACACTGCTTTTTGAAACATTGGAAGCTGTACTTTAAGACTACATTCCAAGAAATATTTATTTAAAGCCGGAAATAATTTTTAAACACTTGAAAACAGTCATTTTGAAAAATTCCTAACCTTACAAGGGCCGTAGAACAGCCTATAATAGAGCTACAAATTTTGAATTTTTAAATATAAACTTTAATTTTAATCTTAATATTAATTTTTATATCAATTTTAGCAATAATATATATTTCATTAATAATAAATATATATTTATTTTTTACTTTGATTTTTTTCATTTTTTTTTGTTCTTAGTCTGCGCCCACTGTGCCAAAAGCAAATGGTGGAAATGCTTGGCTGTGATAGAGACTTGCAAAACAGTCATTTTTGAAAATTCCTAACCTTCAAATGGCCGTATCTCAGCCAATAATAGAGCTACAGAAATCTTACACTGCTTTTTGGAAACATTAGAAGCTGTACTTTAAGATTACGTTTCAAGAAATATTGATTTAAAGCCGGAAATAATTTTTAAACACTTGAAAAGCCATTTATGTCATAATTTTCAGTCATTTTTGAAAAGTTTCTTACCTTAAAATGGCCGTATCTCAGCCAATAATAGAGCTACAGAAATCTTACACTGCTTTTTGGAAACATTGAAGCTGTACTTAAGACTACAATTCCAAGAAATATTTATTTAAAGCCGGAAATAATTTTTAAACACTTGAAAACAGTCATATTTTGAAAAAATTCCTAACCTTACAAGGGCCGTAGAACAGCCTATAATAGAGCTACAAATTTTGAATTTTTAAATATAAACTTTAATTTTAATCTTAATATTAATTTTTATATCAATTTTAGCAATAATATATATTTCATTAATAATAAATATATATTTATTTTTTTACTTTGATTTTTTTCATTTTTTTTTGTTCTTAGTCTGGTCCCACTGTGCCAAAAAGCAAATGGTGGAAATGCTTGGCTGTGATAGAGACTTGCAAAACAGTCATTTTTGAAAAATTCCTAACCTTCAAATGGCCGTATCTCAGCCAATAATAGAGCTACAGAAACCTTACACTGCTTTTTTGGAAACATTAGAAGCTGTACTTTAAGATTACGTTTCAAGAAATATTGATTTAAAGCCGGAAATAATTTTTTAAACACTTGAAAAGCCATTTATGTCATAATTTTCAGTCATTTTTGAAAAGTTTCTTACCTTAAATGGCCGTATCTCAGCCAATAATAGAGCTACAGAAATCTTACACTGCTTTTTGGAAACATTGGAAGCTGTACTTAAGACTACATTCCAAGAAATATTTATTTAAAGCCGGAAATAATTTTTAAACACTTGAAAACAGTCATTTTTGAAAAATTCCTAACCTTACAAGGGCCGTAGAACAGCCTATAATAGAGCTACAAATTTTGAATTTTTAAATATAAACTTTAATTTTAATCTTAATATTAATTTTTATATCAATTTTAGCAATAATATATATTTCATTAATAATAAATATATATTTATTTTTTTACTTTGATTTTTTCATTTTTTTTGTTCTTAGTCTGCGCCCACTGTGCCAAAAAAAGCAAATGGTGGAAATGCTTGGCTGTGATAGAGACTTGCAAAACAGTCATTTTTAAAAATTCCTAACCTTCAAATGGCCGTATCTCAGCCAATAATAGAGCTACAGAAATCTTACACTGCTTTTTGGAAACATTAGAAGCTGTACTTTAAGATTACGTTTCAAGAAATATTGATTTAAAGCGAAATAATTTTTAAACACTTGAAAAGCCATTTATGTCATAATTTTCAGTCATTTTTGAAAAGTTTCTTACCTTAAAATGGCCGTATCTCAGCCAATAATAGAGCTACAGAAATCTCACACTGCTTTTTTGGAAACATTGGAAGCTGTACTTTAAGACTACATTCCAAGAAATATTTATTTAAAGCCGGAAATAATTTTTAAACACTTGAAAACAGTCATTTTTGAAAAATTCCTAACCTTACAAGGGCCGTAGAACAGCCTATAATAGAGCTACAAATTTTGAATTTTTAAATATAAACTTTAATTTTAATCTTAATATTAATTTTTATATCAATTTTAGCAATAATATATATTTCATTAATAATAAATATATATTTATTTTTTTACTTTGATTTTTTTCATTTTTTTTTGTTCTTAGTCTGCGCCCACTGTGCCAAAAAGCAAATGGTGGAAATGCTTGGCTGTGATAGAGACTTGCAAAACAGTCATTTTTGAAAAAATCCTAACCTTCAAATGGCCGTATCTCAGCAATAATAGAGCTACAGAAATCTTACACTGCTTTTTGGAAACATTAGAAGCTGTACTTTAAGATTACGTTTCAAGAAATATTGATTTAAAGCCGGAAATAATTTTTAAACACTTGAAAAGCCATTTATGTCATAATTTTCAGTCATTTTTGAAAAGTTTCTTACCTTAAAATGGCCGTATCTCAGCCAATAATAGAGCTACAGAAATCTTACACTGCTTTTTGGAAACATTGGAAGCTGTACTTTAAGACTACATTCCAAGAAATATTTATTTAAAGCCGGAAATAATTTTTAAACACTTGAAAACAGTCATTTTTGAAAAATTCTTAACCTTACAAGGGCCGTAGAACAGCCTATAATAGAGCTACAAATTTTGAATTTTTAAATATAAACTTTAATTTTAATCTTAATATTAATTTTTATAACAATTTTAGCAATAATATATATTTCATTAATAATAAATATATATTTATTTTTTTACTTTGATTTTTTTCATTTTTTTGTTCTTAGTCTGCCCCACTGTGCTAAAAAGCAAATGGTGGAAATGCTTGGCTGTGATAGAGACTTGCAAAACAGTCATTTTTGAAAAATTCTAACCTTCAAATGGCCGTATCTCAGCCAATAATAGAGCTACAGAAATCTTACACTGCTTTTTGGAAACATTAGAAGCTGTACTTTAGATTGCGTTTCAAGGAATATTGATTTAAAGCCGGAAATAATTTTTAAACACTTGAAAGCCATTCATGCATAATTTTCAGTCATTTTTGAAAAGTTTCTTACCTTTAAATGGCCGTATCTCAATAATAGAGCTACAGAAATCTTACACTGCTTTTTGGAAACATTGGAAGCTGTACTTTAAGACTACATTCCAAGAAATATTTATTTAAAGCCGGAAATAATTTTTAAACACTTGAAAACAGTCATTTTTGAAAAATTCCTAACCTTACAAGGGCCGTAGAACAGCCTATAATAGAGCTACAAATTTTGAATTTTTAAATATAAACTTTAATTTTAATCTTAATATTAATTTTTATATCAATTTTAGCAATAATATATATTTCATTAATAATAAATATATATTTATTTTTTTACTTTGATTTTTTCATTTTTTTGTTCTTAGTCTGCGCCCACTGTGCCAAGCAAATGGTGGAAATGTTGGCTGTGATAGAGACTTGCAAAACAGTCATTTTTGAAAAATTCCTAACCTTCAAATGGCCGTATCTCAGCCAATAATAGAGCTACAGAAATCTTACACTGCTTTTGGAAACATTAGAAGCTGTACTTTAAGATTACGTTTCAAGAAATATTGATTTAAAGCCGGAAATAATTTTTAAACACTTGAAAAGCCATTTATGTCATAATTTTCAGTCATTTTTGAAAAAGTTTCTTACCTTTAAAATGGCCGTATCTCAGCCAATAATAGAGCTACAGAAATCTTACACTGCTTTTTGGAAACATTGGAAGCTGTACTTTAAGACTACATTCCAAGAAATATTTATTTAAAGCCGGAAATAATTTTTAAACACTTGAAAACAGTCATTTTTGAAAAATTCCTAACCTTACAAGGGCCGTAGAACAGCCTATAATAGAGCTACAAATTTTGAATTTTTAAATATAAACTTTAATTTTAATCTTAATATTAATTTTTATATCAATTTTAGCAATAATATATTTCATTAATAATAAATATATATTTATTTTTTTACTTTGATTTTTTTTCATTTTTTTTTGTTCTTAGTCTGCTCCCACTGTGCCAAAAAGCAAATGGTGGAAATGCTTGCTGTGATAGAGACTTGCAAAACAGTCATTTTTGAAAATTCCTAACCTTCAAATGGCCGTATCTCAGCCAATAATAGAGCTACAGAAATCTTACACTGCTTTTTGGAAACATTAGAAGCTGTACTTTAAGATTACGTTTCAAGAAATATTGATTTAAAGCCGGAAATAATTTTTAAACACTTGAAAAGCCATTTATGTCATAATTTTCAGTCATTTTTGAAAAGTTTCTTACCTTAAAATGGCCATATCTCAGCCAATAATAGAGCTACAGAAATCTTACATTGCTCTGAAACACTGGAAGCTGTACTTTAAGACTACATTCCAAGAAATATTTATTTAAAGCCGGAAATATTTTTAAACACTTGAAAACAGTCATTTTTGAAAAATTCCCTAACCTTACAAGGGCCGTAGAACAGCCTATAATAGAGCTACAAATTTTGAATTTTAAATATAAACTTTAATTTTAATCTTAATATTAATTTTTATATCAATTTTAGCAATAATATATATTTCATTAATAATAAATATATATTTATTTTTTTACTCTGATTTTTTTCATTTTTTTTGTTCTTAGTCTGCCCCACTGTGCCAAAAAGCAAATGGTGGAAATGCTTGGCTGTGATAGAGACTCCAAAACAGTCATTTTTGAAAATTCCTAACCTTCAAATGGCCGTATCTAAGCAATATAGAGCTACAGAAATCTTACACTGCTTTTTGGAAACATTAGAAGCTGTAATTTAAGATTACGTTTCAAGAAATATTGATTTAAAGCCGGAAATAATTTTTTAAACACTTGAAAAGCCATTTATGTCATAATTTTCAGTCATTTTTGAAAAGTTTCTTACCTTAAAATGGCCGTATCTCAGCCAATAATAGAGCTACAGAAATCTTACACTGCTTTTGGAAACATTGGAAGCTGTACTTTAAGACTACATTCCAAGAAATATTTATTTAAAGCCGGAAATAATTTTTAAACACTTGAAAACAGTCATTTTTGAAAAATTCTAACCTTACAAGGGCCTAGAACAGCCTATAATAGAGCTACAAATTTTGAATTTTTAAATATAAACTTTAATTTTAATCTTAATATTAATTTTTATATCAATTTTAGCAATAATATATATTTCATTAATAATAAATATATATTTATTTTTTACTTTGATTTTTTTCATTTTTTTTTGTTCTTAGTCTGCCCCCCACTGTGCCAAAAAGCAAATGGGGGAAATGCTTGGCTGTGATAGAGACTTGCAAAACAGTCATTTTTGAAAATTCCTAACCTTCAAATGGCCGTATCTCAGCCAATAATGAGCTACAGAAACCTTACACTGCTTTTTGGAAACATTAGAAGCTGTACTTTAAGATTACGTTTCAAGAAATATTGATTTAAAGCCGAAATAATTTTTAAAACACTTGAAAAGCCATTTATGTCATAATTTTCAGTCATTTTTTGAAAAGTTTCTTACCTTAAAATGGCCTATCTCATGCCATAATAGAGCTACAGAAATCTTACTCTTTTGGAAACATTGGAAGCTGTACTTTGAGACTACATTCCAAGAAATATTTATTTAAAGCCGGAATAATTTTTAAACATTTGAAAACAGTCATTTTTGAAAAAATTCCTAACCTTACAAGGGCCGTAGATACAGCCTATAATAGGCTACAAATTTTGAATTTTTAAATATAAACTTTAATTTTAATCTTAATATTAATTTTATATCAATTTTAGCAATAATATATATTTCATTAATAATAAATATATATTTATTTTTTTACTTTGATTTTTTTCTTTTTTTTTTGTTCTTAGTCTGCTCCCCACTGTGCCAAAAAGCCAAATGGGGAAAATGCTTGGCTGTGATAGAGACTTGCAAATCAGTCGTTTTTGAAAAATTCCTAACCTTCAAATGGCCGTATCTCAGCCAATAATAGAGCTACAGAAACCTTACACTGCTTTTTGTAAACATTAGGGCCTGTAATTTTAAGATTACGTTTCAAGAAATATTGATTTCTGCCGGAAATACTCTTAAACACTTGAAAAGCCATTTATGTCATAATTTTCAGTCATTTTTGAAAAGTTTCTACCTTAAAATGGGCTTCTGTATCTCAAATAATAGAGCTACAGAAATCGTACACTGCTTTTGGAAACATTGGAAGCCGTACTTTAAGACTACATTCCAAGAAATATTTATTTAAAGCCGGAAATAATTTTTAAACACTTTGAAAACAGTCTTATTGAAAAATTTTAACCTTGCAAGGGCCGCAGAACAGCCTATAATAGAGCTACAATTTGGAATTTTAAATATAAACTTTAATTTTAATCTTAATATTAATATTTATATCAATTTTAGGCACATATATATTTCATTAATAATAAATATATATTTATTTTTTTACTTTGATTTTTTTCTTATTTTTTTGTTCTTAGTCTGTTCCCACTGTGCCAAAAAAGCAAATGGTGGAAATGCTTATTTATGATATAACTTGCAAGACAGTCATTTTTGAAAAATTCCTAACCTTCAAAATGGCCGTATCTCAGCCAATAATAGAGCTCCACAGAAACCTTTACACTGCTTTTTTGGAAATATTAGAAGTTGTACTTTTAAGATTACGTTTCAAGAAATATTGATTTAAAGCTGGAAATAATTTTTAAAACACTTGATAACTCATTTATGTCATAATTTTCAGTCATTTTTGAAAAGTTTCTTACCTTAAAATGGTCGCTATCTCAGCCAATAATAGAGCTACAGAAATCTTACACTGCTTTTTGGAAACATTGGAAGCTGTACTTTAAGACTACATTCCAAGAAATATTTATTTAAAGCCGGAAATAATTTTTAAACACTTGAAAACAGTAATTTTTGAAAATTTCCTAATCTTACAAGGGCCGTAGAACAGCCTATAATAGAGCTACAAATTTTGAATTTTTAAATATAAACTTTAATTTTAATCTTAATATTAATATTTTAACAATTTTAGCAATAATATATTTTCATTAATACAAATATATATTTATTTTTTACTTTGATTTTTTTCATTTTTTTGTTCTTAGTCTGCTCCCACTGTGCCAAAAAGCAAATGGTGGAAATGCTTGGCCGTGATAGAGACTCTGTCAAGACAGTCATATTTGAAAATTCCTAACCTTCAAATGGCTGTATCTCAGCCAATAATAGAGCTACAGAACCCTTACACTGCTTTTTTGGAAACATTAGATTGACCTTAAGATTACGTTTCAAGAAATATTAATTTAAAGCCGGAAATAATTTTTAAACACTTGAAAAGCCATTTATGTCATAATTTTCAGTCATTTTTGAAAAGTTTCTTACCTTAAAATGGCTACATTCAGCCAACACTAGAGCTCACAGAAATCTTACACTGTTTTTTGGAAACATTGAAGCTGTACTTAAGACTACATTCCAAGAAATATTTATTTAAAGCCGGAAATAATTTTTAAACACTTGAAAACAGTCATTTTTGAAAAATTCCTAACCTCACAAGGGCCTAGAACAGCCTATACTAGAGCTACAAATTTTGAATTTTAAATATAAATCCTTAATTTTAATCTTAATATTAATTTTTATCAATTTTAATAATATATATTTCATTACTAATAACATATATTTTATTTTTTTACTTTGATTTTTTCATTTTTTTTGTTCTTAGTCTGCTCCCTACAGTGCCAAAAGCAAATGGTGGAAATGTAGCTGTGATAGAACTTGCAAGACAGTCTGCTTGAAAAATCTAACCTCCAAATGGCCGTATCCCAGCCAATAAGAGCTACAGAAAACCTTACACTCATTTTTGGAAACATTAGAAGCTGTACTTTAAGATTACGTTTCAAGAAATATTGATTTAAAGCCGAAATAATTTTAAACACTTGAAAAGCTATTTATGTCATAATTTTCAGTCATTTTGAAAAGTTTCTACCTTAAAGGCTGCATTCTCAGCCAATAATAGAGCTACAGAAATCTTACACTGCTTTTGGAAACATTGGAAGCTGTACTTTAAGACTACATTCCAAGAAATATTTATTTAAAGCCGGAAATAATTTTTAAACACTTGAAAAACAGTCATTTTTGAAAAATTTTTAACCTTACAAGGGGCCAGTGAACAGCTTCATAATAGAGCTACAATTTGAATTTTAAATATAAACTTTACTACCCATTATTACTATTTATATCAATTTTAGCAATAATATATATTTCATTAATAATAAATATATATTTATTTTTTTACTTGATTTTTTTCTATTTTTTTTTGTTCTTGTTCAGTCTTCTCACTGTGCCAAAAAAAAGCAAATGGTGGAAATGTTTGGCTGTGATAGAGACTTTGCAAGACAGTCATTTTTGAAAATTCTTAACCTTCAATGGCCGTATCTCAGCCAATAATAGAGCTACAGAAACCTACACTGCTTTTGGAAACATTAGAAGCTTACTTTAAGATTACGTTTCAGAAATATTGATTTAAAGCCGGAAATAATTTTAAACACTTGAAAAGCCATTTATGTCATAATTTTCAGTCATTTTTGAAAAGCCTTTTACCTAAATGGCCGCATCTCAGCCAATAGAGCTACAGAAAATCTTACACGTTTTTGGAACATTGAAGCTGTACTTCTCCAAGACAGTATCATCGTAACACCAACTATCGAGGTGAAACCCATCTTGGGCGGACGAAAATAAAAAACGAATTAAACGATTTATTGAGAATGTTTAATTAAAAACTAACGAAAATTGACTAAATTTAATATAAATATAATTTTAAATTACTATAAAATATATTTTCATACAATTTTAAATTACTAAAAAATTTATTTGTATATAACTTTAAATTACTAAAATATGTATTTTCATATAAAATTAATTCTAATCACTGTAGCATAATTTTTGTCTGTTTTGCGGCAATTACAAGATTAGGAATTTTTCACACGCCTTCAAAAATTTTTTCCGGTTTTAAATATAATATTTTAATTGGCCGGACGCTGAAAATCCCACCCGGAACAAATTCTTAAAAATTTTTTCCGGCTTTAAATAAATTTTTCTTTGAACGTAGTCTTAAACCAGGGTTCGTAAAATAACACACATTTTTCTTTACCCGCATGATATTAACACAATGTAAAATATACAAGCTGTCAAAATAATAATTTTCAGACTTGAAAATAAAAAAATTTACATATGGCAAAAATTATTTTTTTCATGTAACTAACACGCGCATTTTTTCCACGCTTGTATTTTTCTTGTGTGTAAATTATCTCAGCTGCCTGGTGTAAGCAAAAATAGAGAAAAGATATTTGCTACAAAATTTGTTTGATTTTTATACACTTGAAAAGTGTATATTAATTTTGCCCAGAAGTTTGTAACGCATAGAAATATTCATTTCCGACCCCATAAACTATATATATTCTTGATCAGGACGACGAGCTGAGTTCATTTCCGCTTGTCCGTCCGTCCGTCTGTCCGTCTGTCCGTCTGTCTGTCTGTTTCTACGCAAACTAGTCCCTCAGTTTTAAAGCTATCGAGCTGAAATTTTGCACAGAATCTTCTTTTTACTGCACGCAACTAATATGTCGGAACCGGCCGGATCGGATGACTATATCATATAGCTGTCATAGGAACGATCGGTCGAAAAATAAGTCTTTGTGAGAAAAACTTTTTTGATTTCCTTCGTAGCGTCACCAATCGTAGTATATATTAGTTTTATATGTTTCCCCACAATTCGGAAAAAATTTATCAAAATCGGATGACTATAGCATATAGCTGCCATATAAACGGTTGGTCAAAAAAATACTTCTAGTGAGAAAAACTTTTTTTGTTCTATCGTAGCGTCTCCAATCTTGGTATGTATTTGTTTTATATTCTTTCACATAATTTCGAAAAAATTTATCAAAATCGGAGGACTATAGCATATAGCTGCCATTGGACCGATCGGACGGAAAATGTGTTTTACTAAGAAAAGTTTTTTTTTATGGTATCAAATTTTTATTATCAATGATTTAAAAATTGTAAATATTTGATATCTATATCCTATATATATTTTACCGGTTAAATCAGTTGGAGTAATCTTTTTCAAGTGTATTAGAACTTCGGCACAGTCGAAGTTAGCTTTGCCTTCTCGTGGAATTTTTTTGTCACTTCAATTGTATTGGTGTGTATGTGAGAGTCGCTTGTGCGCGGCCAAGCTGCCGACAACCGGGTGGAAATAATAGAAGACGTCACGACGAGTCGCGATCGTCGTCCCTTTTATATGAGGGCCATAAAATTTCTCGATCTGATGTTTTCGCAATGACCAGTTGACCAATGAACAAACTGCAAATCGAAATAGGTAAGAGTTAACCCCTTCAATAATCATTACCTAACACATGATTTTCATGGTTCAAATTAATGGTCACGAGAGAACCTTTCAGAACGTTTTAATGGGCGTGACAAGGCTCTAAAGTTTTTGTTATCACTAATACGTCGTGTTGTCTTTGATCTATATATATTTTTGTAGTTGGCATTGATTTCTAATAATATGATTTCAAACTTTCAAGGGCAACTCTGATTTAAACTATTCCAATAGTTTGGAAAAAAAATTGGGGGTGATACAAGCAAACAAAAATAATGGGATTCGAACCATCGAATGTCCGGCCAACCAACTCTGCAAGGTCAAATTTATCTTGAGCGGACAACAAAACAAATATTTTGTTTAACGATTTATTAAAATCGGTGTTTTAAAACTAACTAAAATTAGCCAAATTTAATAAAAATGTAATTTTAAATTACTAAAAAATTTATGTATAGTTTGAAAAAAAATTAGGATTCGAACCATCATCTCCCATTTGAACAAATTCTCAAAACAAAATGTAAATATAATGTCAGACATCAAAAATTGATAAACAGGATGGCAAAAAAATTTATGGTTTAACAATTTTTTTCATATAAAAGTTTTTATTTTATTAAAATTAAATTTCTTAGCCTGATCAACATGATTTGTTTTTTGCAGTTGTACGCGTGCCAATTCACGGTGTAGATTCTGGACTTCGTAATTTTCTCTCTTTAATTTGTATGGTCACGTTACCTAAGCGTTGGTAATGTCAGTTAATCTTTGAATGTGCCAAGTACTTCGAACAATAAGCCGCAATGGGGAATGCAAAAATATCCGTGACGATTATTTGAACTCTTGACATTGCAAAAAATAAAAAATGTAAAAAAAAAACAAAAAAAAAATGATTTGGGTCCAAGAGGAATTAAACCCACGACCTCGGCATTCTAAGTCAACAGTCTTAACCACTACACCACCACTTCTATTACAAACTCAGAGCATAACATACGGCTGCATTCTTTTAATTCATTTGGCACAACTTGCCATATGAGTTGCTTGGTCGTGTGAGCTGAGGTGCAGCTATTCCTTTGTCTAATCCCCGAGGTTCCGCGTTCGATTCCCAGACGAGGAAGATAAATTAAAAAATTTTAATTTTTTTATTTTAATTTTACTCTACGAGTAACGGGTATAAAAATGGTAGCTGAACAAATGGTGGCTCTAGCTCTCTTACAGTTTGTGAGATCTAGGTGTCCATACAGACAGATGGACAGTCTCAAACTCGTTAACGTGTACCAGTTACAACCTGAAGTTTATAAATAATTGAAACGCAAACCAACCAACTCTGCAAGGTCAAATTTATCTTGAGCGGACAACAAAACAAATATTTTGTTTAACGATTTATTAAAATCGGTGTTTTAAAACTAACTAAAATTAGCTAAATTTAATAAAAATGTAATTTTAAATTACTAAAAAATTTATGTATAGTTTGAAAAAAATTAGGATTCGAACCATCATCTCCCATTTGAACAAATTCTCAAAACAAAATGTAAATATAATGTCAGACATCAAAAATTGATAAGCAGGACGGCAAAAAAAATTTATGGTTTAACAATTTTTTTCATATAAAAGTTTTTATTTTATTAAAATTAAATTTCTTAGCCTGATCAACATGATTTGTTTTTTGCAGTTGTACGCGTGCCAATTCACGGTGTAGATTCTGGACTTCGTAATTTTCTCTCTTTAATTTGTATGGTCACGTTACCTAAGCGTTGGTAATGTCAGTTAATCTTTGAATGTGCCAAGTACTTCGAACAATAAGCCGCAATGGGGAATGCAAAAATATCCGTGACGTTTATTTGAACTCTTGACATTGCAAAAAATAAAAAATGTAAAAAAAAAACAAAAAAAAAATGATTTGGGTCCAAGAGGAATTAAACCCACGACCTCGGCATTCTAAGTCAACAGTCTTACCCACTACACCACCACTTCTATTACAAACTCAGAGCATAACATACGGCTGCATTCTTTTAATTCATTTGGCACAGCTTGCCATATGAGTTGCTTGGTCGTGTGAGCTGAGGTGCAGCTATTCCTTTGTCTAATCCCCGAGGTCCCGCGTTCGATTCCCAGACGAGGAAGATAAATTAAAAAATTTTAATTTTTTTATTTTAATTTTACTCTACGAGTAACGGGTATAAAAATGGTAGCTGAACAAATGGTGGCTCTAGCTCTCTTACAGTTTGTGAGATCTAGGTGTCCATACAGACAGATGGACAGTCTCAAACTCGTTAACGTGTACCAGTTACAACCTGAAGTTTATAAATAATTGAAACGCAAACTACTTTCATAACACAAAAAAGAGATGATTAATAATCATAAATCAAGGGGCTGTTTTTTGTTTGCTATACAGCAATTTGTTAGCTTGTTGCATGTTATATATTTTTTTTAAATGAGCTTGATATTGGGGCTGTGGGACTGGATTTCCTACAGATGAAGACGGTTGAGTGCGCTCGCGCCACACTGAACCCGGAAAATGTAAGAAGGTTTGATTGTAGCACGAACACGAAACCGTTGTTATTGAGGAATTATAATAGTAACAGACAGAAGAAAACATTTCCGACCCTAAAAAGATTATATATGTCTGCCAGTCTGTCCGTAAGAACTCGCCGATCTCAGAGCCACGTGCTTTGGAATGTAAGTATGTGTACACCATGCATCCAAAAAAATAATCGGGAATGCAAAATTATCCGTGATGTTTATTTGAACTCTTGACATTGCAAAGAATAAAATATGTAAAAAAAAAAAACAAAAACAAATTATCTGGTTCCAAGAGGAATTGAACCCACGACCTCGGCATTCTAAGTCAACAGTCTTACCCACTAGACCACCACCTCTATTACAAACTCAGAGCATAACATACGGCTGCATTCTTTTAAGTCATTTGGCACAGCTTGCCATATAAGGTGCGTGGTAGTGTGAGCTGAGATGCAGCCATTCCTGTGTTCCAATCTCCGAGGTCTCGAGTTCGATTCCCAGACGAGAGGAAGAGGTTAATTAAAAAAGTTTTTATAATTTGTTATTAAGTGTTTTTCAGAGGAAAAATTACTATCGGTGGATAAATCTCCCCCCCCCCATGCATGGGGGTCTCAATTGTCTTCTGCGCGCCTCCCCCCACCACCCTCCCCACTTATTTGTGGAATCAAATTTATTTTCATTCTTAGCAACTTTGGGCCTTAAATTAAGGTAAAAACGACCTAGAAATCTAAGGTCATCAGCAACCTTAAAGTTAGGATATGATGTCTTTGGCGCAATTTTGAGTACAAATTGCCTACATTTTAAGTTATTTTTGACGGTTTCAGGCAATTTATTTCTCTGGGTATACTTATGTAACTTAAGTGGTGTGTAGCGTTTCATTGGTTTTTAAAAATAATATAATAATACAAATGTCTAGAATGTTTCCCAGAATTTAGAGTCAATCGGGACTATTTGGACATAAGGGAGTATACCGATCGAGCATTGCTTTGGATCTTTCTGAAATATTGAGCACTTTTCCTAGATAGGATAAGCTAGTGGTTAAATGACGTTTTCGTTATTATTTGTATTAATTCAACTATAAATTTATACGTCCTTCAGTACATTATAAGTGTATAAGGGTAACTAAATTTAATACCTTTCACTGTCACACGGTGTTATATTTAAAGGAAAATAAAAGAAATTTGGCTTTTCAGACCCTGAAACCATATGTATCCCTTTAAAAAGTTGGTGCGGGCACGGATCACCTAAACTTGGTGTAAAGTTGTTAATGGCCTTCTGAAATCGTTATTTTTTAACAAAAAAATTTGTTTTAAGTATATGAGCATTTCCACAGAAAGGTCCACCGTGACCATGAACTTGTATATAAGAAATATATTAAAATTCCATTATTTATTAAAGAATTTACAGCTTCGGTTGCCATGAAAAAACTACTATAACAACTATAAGTTAACGGATTTTTTCAATTAAGTTTTAATAAGATTCTATTGTTATGTGCGTAGCTGAAAACAGCATTTGTTATCCCAACTTCTTCGCAGCCGAATGTAAGAGATTAAATATTCAATAATTAAAAAAATTAAGCCAAATGTTGATATTTAAATTTTCGCGCATTGTAGATGAAACTATTATCTGTACTCCCCGCCCCGCTTGGCTACGCCCTTGGCATGATTATGATTCACAGAGAAAGTTAATACATAATTGGCATTTATTGTTTGTGCGATTTGAGACTATCAAGTGGGTGGATTTTTTACCAACTCTCTCCATTCCATGTGAGGATCCGAAATTTTATTAAAATTAAGAAATTTTCTTAGTCAAAGATTGCAAATAGTGCAATGGTTGACATCTTTTGGTAATTATTTTCATATCAAACAACCAGCCAGCCGGTTTGTGCATATTGCACATATTTACATATTTTTGTGCAAACATACACCCAAACATACATGCAAACATTTAATTTCACAGCCTTGAACTTTTACCAACTGCTGATGTGCCGTGGCCAGGGTCATTGTCTGCCCACGTGGCGTGTGTGGGTTTTCTCTCTGGGTGGATGATGTTGTGCAAGGCAAATACAATGGCCCCAGATTAAAACAACAAAATTGATCAAATAAAATTGACTGGCAAGGTGAAGGTGCGATAACTTAACCGAACGCCTTTAACTTGAATTAGCGTTAAGGTAGAAAACGAGAAGCACAACCCATGTGGTAACAGCCGTTCCTCCTTTTCCTTTTTCTGTTTGTCTTGTGTGTGAGATCAGTCATACTCTTCAAGCCGGTTAAAAAAAGCTGTTGATGATTTACGATCCAATAATTTTCAAATTGTTAACAGTTAGCCCTTTACAAACGACCGGATATTAAAAGGAGAGCTTATGTTAAAGTTGGACCTACCCGACTTCGATACACCCAGAGAAAAAGCAAACCGGAAAAATTAATACAATCATAGTTAATTTTACTATGCGTTTTTCAAATAGAAAATGTATTAAAGTCCAATAGAAAGCGCATTGACTTAACTGAAAACATACTTAACCACTGAAGTTAATATGAATATAATAAAATCAAAGTAAAAATTAAATAAAATTAAATATTGCTGCATACAGATTAAAGTAAAATCATATTTATTTCAAATATACGCAATATGTATTGCTTAACTATGTTAATTATTATTTTTAAATATGAGTAATATTGCTTTTAATAGCCCTGTAGTTCTGCTGGGGTCAAGTCACTACTCTGCCTAACGAAATCCATGCATCACTGATCGTTAGTCACGTCGTTAACGGCAGGTAATGCAGCGGGTGATGCAGCGAGTGTGCGGCAGCACGGACAAAATCGGCGTTGCTGTTGTGGCACACGCCACATTATTTGTTTTGCCTTTTAATTTGCATAAAAATGGGCCACAAAATCGATTTAGGTCTAAAAGTGTTTTTAAAAATAAAATAAATGGTTAAAAACACCACAAATAAAAAAAAAATAAAAAACATTTACTAGTTTGCTACAGGATTCGAACCCACGACCTCGGTATTTCTGGGCAACGGTCTTAACCCCTAAGCCATCATCGCCCGACTACTTACAGTGCTGCACGCATTTATGTAACATTTTGCTGCGCCTCACGCGTGAGTGTCGGTAGCCGAATGCGCCAAGATGCTGTCGCTCGCATTCAAACTACCCAAAGTTGTGAGTTCAAATACCAGACAAGTCAAAATATAACATAAAAAAAAAAAAATTGCAAAGTCAATTTTGTCTCATTCAGTTTTGCAGTGACTACTGCAGTAACTCCTTTGCACCAGTCATATCGTTAACGGTTGGTGGTTAGCCTTATACCGCTCGGTGAATTTGGCGGACATGCCCATACAAAATTCGTTAGCAAATTGCATGGCGGGTGGTTAGGTCGGTATCCGGTCCTCATTACGAAGAGTTAGCGGAATCACTAGGTTTGTACCAGTGCAGCCGAACTATACAGGGAGGTTTTATATTAAAAATAAAGTATTGTATGTTAATTTTAAAATTTTGAATGGATAAAGGTTTTTGCACGTTGCTGGTTTTGGGCTCCCCAACCAGTTATGGCATTCGTGTCATTGGCTGTAGTTCGTCAGGCAGAAAACCAATTTTGAATGGTTATCCAATGCTGTATGGTTATCCATACAGCCTCATTGTGTATTGTGTGTGTACTGTTTCTACAGTTATGCATAACTCATTTGACCCCGAGCCAGCTAAAAACTTGCTAGATTAAATTAAAACTATATTTATTTTGAGTGGGATACTTTTAAATTAAAGTGGAAAAATCTCTATTTCTATAAAAATTTGTGTTTATATTAAATATGTAACTGTTTCAATTTAAAATGAGCACACCTCATTTTGAAATAAAATGTTTTTGAAATTAATAAGAAATATTGTTGTTTTCGTTATGAAACATATTTAAATTAAATATAATAGGAATTTTATATTAAATATGAAAACTATTAAATTTCACTATTTCATATTTAATTTCGATATAAAGTGTAAGCACTTTAGATTTACGAATTCCATATTTAACGCTAAATCTATGGCAATAATATTTAAGTCAACGTGAAAATATTAAAATTTCACAGCATTTTTCCCTGAGATACACTCACATCCACACATCCGTTACTCAGGAAAATTATTTTAAAATCGTTCATTAAATCACAAAATGTTAAAATTAACATATAATGTAAGTATGAACATACAATTTTAAACATTATCATTAAGTTGGCTGACTGACAGTGACTTAAATATATGGAAAAAGTGAAAATTTGTATATGTACGCTGTATATTATCCGATCCTTCTGAAAATTTCACGGATTATAGATATTGAGCATATTCATATAACATACATGGCTAGATCGACTCGGCTATTGATATTGATCAAGAATACATCGGAGAAGCTTCCTTCTGCCTGCTACATACATTTGCACAAACTTATTATACCCTTTTTACTCTACTAGTATCGGGTCGAATATGTCAACTAGGAAAGCAAGATCAATTTTCACTTTTAAATCTTCATTTTGAAAAAGTCCTCTGAATTTAGAAAAAACGGTTCAAAATACACTAGTCGACTGCCAAAAAACTTAGGGTTTTAAACACAACAAATTCCAAAATATTGGTTGGTGGGTGACTTATGTCATACCGAAATATTAAGCGTTTCGACTTACCCATGTATGGTTGTAACTAGTTTGCTTTGGAGTATCACGTCATCAGTTTTGGCCAAAGACAATATCAAATGACGCCATTTGGTCAGCGACATCAGCTTTACATATGTATGTAGATTTTGTTAAAATTTTCCAAACTTATTTATATTTCCATTTCTGGCTCAAATTGCAGCTGTCGGCGTTTCCATGAGAAATCACGTTAAGTGCATTGGCTATAAATATTTAGTATACGTTATATTCATTTTTTATAATTGTTTATCATTGGCCACGAAAGGATCTACTTATGCGTATTAATGTATGTATGTAAGTGTTTGTGACGCCAACTTCTTGGGCCAACAAGAATGCACCAGTTCTTCTGAACCGATTTTGATTAGCCATGTTGCAATCGATGCAAAATTCATGTAATTCTAGCCCGTACAATCTCAAATATGCTTGAAGCGATACTGCTTTGGGATTAAATTAAGTTCCAATATTGGAAATAATTCAATCTTTATGAGATTTTTGATATATCCCATATGCAATCTTTTCAGGATTAATAAAAGTGGGATCAGATCAATCTGTTTTAGCTTCTGTGGGAGGAAATTGAAAAAAAAAACCGCCAACCGACAGACAAACATGTCTTTATCAACTCAGCTCATCCCGCTGATCAAGAATATGCATTTATATAGTTCATGTGGTCGGAGACGCATCCTTCTATGCCCTACAAACATCTAGACAAAATTATAATACCCTCTACAAGAGTATATAGAATCAAAGCGATAGGATGATTTGTCCCCGTGTTAAAACTGCAGCCGCTTAAAAATTAAATGATTGATTTCATTGTCCCTTAGCGGCTAATTGAAAAACTATTTGAAATATTCATCATTTATATTTTTAAAGGTATAGACAATCGAAATATGCAAAAACAAAATCAACTTTTTCAAATTTCACACATCCCCTAGCACATAAACAACGTGAAAAAAACTGAATCTATTTACTTTTGTTTTGGGGGTCATAGAATCTTAAAACTCTACAAGAAACAAAGCAGATAAACTCATCCATCATTCATACAATTCTTCAAGTTCAAAAGTCTACTGTTTCCAGCTGTAGCCCTGATAAGAACTTGAAGTTGGCCCTGCATTTTGAGGTCAAATCGATCCAAAATGCAATGTTGACAAAAGATGACAGCTGACGATAGTCGACTCTACAAGTAATTTTACGTCTCTCCCTGTGTGTGCTCAGCTAAGGTGGCACTTGTGTTTGTCTAGCTAAGTAATCAGGAAGTGCTTAAGCAGGCGCTCAAGAATATTGCTGGCTGGGTACAGAAGACAAACATACAGCTGTTAGCTAACAGCTGACCGAAACAAATTAAAGGTTAGCATTGGGATGCAAATTAAAGCGCAATCTCGGATTGTGAAATTACAAAATTCGATTATTTAAAAAATATTCTTCTAATAATCTAATCTTACCGAATTACAAAAATATAGAAATATGTCTACATTAGGCCGTTCCGCAAAAGACGAAATTGAAGAAAGTTAATCTCAGGACTCCAAAGGTTTATTTTTTTTTTTATAACTCTTATTGTCAAACATTTTAAATTAAGTTCTTAACATTATTATTTTAGAGCAATGCTCTTTATCCAATCTTGTATATTTTATCGTTTAGGCTAGGTGTTAAAAAGGCAATGAATAAGTCAGTCAGGACATACTCTTTTACATATAGAGATAAAAAAGGTTTCCGTTTTCTTACTTAGCCCAATAACTTATCAGCCGACCAACGAATTGTATTGGGAAGGGACAGGGGGGATGATCGTAGTGGGACGAAGGTGGCAAAGAATTGGGGATTGACGGATGCAGGCAATCGACTAAATATAAATTGAATGTTCGTGATTGGCACATTTGTGCGAGAAGTCGCATCAATTGTTTTAATTGTTCAGCATCGCAGAAAATCATGCTTACCATAAGTACATACCGCTGTTCATACAATACATACAAATGTAGTCGTGAGCGAGAAACTAAAACAGTGAAAACAGTTGTGATGCCACCTGAAATTATGCAATCCAAGAGAAGAATTCGTGCAGTTAAGATACATAGGTAGTGCTACAATCAAATCATATGTATACCAGTTTGTATGTATGTAATAGGCGTCTTAACCGCTAAGCCAATCTACATGAAATTTGTACAGCTTTAAATAATAATATAATAATAAAATAATTTTTAAACACTTGAAAAGTCATTTTTGTCATCATCATCAGTCATTTTTGAAAAGTTTCTAACCTTAAAATGGCCGTAGAACAATAATAGGCCAATAATAGAGCTACAGAAATCTATCACTGCTTTTTGGAAACATTGGAAGCTGTCCTTTAAGACTACGTTCCAAGAAATATTTATTTAAAGCCGGAAATAATTTTTAAACACTTGAAAAGTCATTTTTGTCATCATCATCAGTCATTTTTGAAAAGTTTCTAACCTTAAAATGGCCGTAGAACAGCCAATAATAGAGCTACAGAAATCTATCACTGCTTTTTGGAAACATTGGAAGCTGTTCTTTAAGACTACGTTCCAAGAAATATTTATTTAAAGCGGGAATTATTTTTTAAACACTTGAAAAGTCATTTTTGTCATCATCATCAGTCATTTTTGAAAAGTTTCTAACCTTAAAATGGCCGTAGAACAGCCAATAATAGAGCTACAGAAATCTATCACTGCTTTTTGGAAACATTGGAAGCTGTACTTTAAGACTACGTTCCAAGAAATATTTATTTAAAGCCGGAAATAATTTTTAAACACTTGAAAAGTCATTTTTGTCATCATCATCAGTCATTTTTGAAAAGTTTCTAACCTTAAAATGGCCGTAGAACAGCCAATAATAGAGCTACAGAAATCTATCACTGCTTTTTGGAAACATTGGAAGCTGTACTTTAAGACTACGTTCCAAGAAATATTTATTTAAAGCCGGAAATAATTTTGAAACACTTGAAAAGTCATTTTTGTCATCATTTTCAGTCATTTTTGAAAAGTTTCTAACCTTAAAATGGCCGTAGAACAGCCAATAATAGAGCTACAGAAATCTATCACTGCTTTTTTGGAAACATTGGAAGCTGTTCTTTAAGACTACGTTTCAAGAAATATTTATCTAAAGCCGGAAATAATTTTTAAACACTTGAAAAGTCATTTTTGTCATCATCATCAGTCATTTTTGAAAAGTTTCTAGCCTTAAAATGGCCGTAGAACAGCCAATAATAGAGCTACAGAAATCTATCACTGCTTTTTGGAAACATTGGAAGCTGTTCTTTAAGACTACGTTCCAAGAAATATTTATTTGAAGCCGGAAATAATTTTTAAACACTTGAAGAAAATGACCATCTTGAGGCTCACTTTAGTGATGGCATTGTCATTGGCACCGTCTAAATCATCATTGACTCATGTCTCAGCTGAACGGGCTTTTCCACCTTGAAATGTTATTTTTTTCAATTAAAAATGAAATAAAACCTTTTAGATATTCCCACTCCTCTCGCCTATGTATAAAAAGTAAATCGGGAACAATTTTAGCTTGATTTAAGGGACTCTTCGACGTTTGAAACATTTTTTTGTTTTGCATTATTATTATAGCTTGGGCATTGCGTTTTCGTCCCCTTCAAACCATTTTTAACGAGAGCGTAAGTTGAAGTCGGCCCTGCTCGACTTCGATATACCCGTTACTCAGGGTTTATTTAAGAATATTTTATTAGATCACAACATGCCCAAATTGTGGGAGATGTGAGGATTTTTCCAAATTGCGGGGGCAGCAACTCTCCTATGGCTTATTTGATCGGGAAATTAAGTATGGCGGATCGATAAGTAATGATGTTTTAAATATATGTCTAGAAGGTTCGAACAATCTTTCTTCAAAATAATGGAAGATATGAGGTATTTTCCAAATTGCGGGGGTGGCAACTATACTATCGTTCATCTGATCGGAAAATGATGTACGACGGATCGATAAGTAATGATGATTAAAATGTATGTCTAGAAACAATCCATCTTCAAAATTGTGCGAGATGAGAGGTATTTTTCAAATTGTGGGGGCGGGAACTTTTCTATTTTTCATCTGATCAGGAAATGATTTATGGTGGATCGATAGGTAATGATGATAAAAATATATGTCTATAAGGTTCGAATAATCTATTTTCAAAATTGTGGAAGATATGAGGTTTTTTTTCATATTGCGAGGGCGGGAGGGGGCGTGGCAATTTGGCATGTTGTGATCTAATAAAATATTCTTAAATAAACCTTACCTTGAGTAACGGGTATATTGAAGTCGAGCAGGGCAGATTTTAACTTACGCTCTCGTTTTTTAAGAGCGTTCGTACTAAAATTATTCCTTGCACTTTTACTGTTAGTGAGTAACTAGACCTTGATTAAAAAGCAAATTTAACGATTCTGTCTCCTAATCGCTCTTACGTGCATGTCTAGTCTTACATGACTATATCGACTCGGCTGTTGTGTATGCTGTTGTTGTATGTATATACTCAATATCTAAAATCTGTGATATTTTCAGAAAGCTCGGATAATTAATATCTTTATATTTGATGTTAATTTGAACATAAAATTTTAATGTTTTATGTTATTACGAACATTTAATGTTAATACCAACATTTTGTGATTTAATAAAATATTTTTAATTGATCCTTTTTCTTAGTTACGAATATGCTTAGTTATGCAGGCATGCCTTAAACTTACACTCTCGTATTTCTTTGTATTGTTCTTATTTCAAGAGGTTTGGCAGGCATTTGGAATTCGTGTAAAACTTAATTTTTGGCTTTAAATGTTGATTGAAAAAAGAATCTGCATAGCTAATACTTACTGGATTGGTCTTACTCACTAGAAGGAAGACATATCCTATTTTTGTAAATAAATAAAAAGTATTACATTTTTAAAGCGATATTTTGTTTGCCAACACAAACAAATCAATGTTTTATTTAAATTTTTTTGTTTTTTATTTGCATCTGGCAAAATAAATGAAAACAAATACAAAATTTTGCATCTTTGTATTGGTGTGTGTGGGCTGCTAGGAACATTGATTGTTCTTACAATCCTTACCACTTACATTACTAATAATAACGAAAAATATATATTTTAGAATGCGATGGAGTTTTTTGTAAAACAATTGTCAAAAATAAATAAGTGAAAAAAAATAATAAACATGTGTGTGGGATAACCTAACTTACATTAATGCGTATTATTATCGTATAAAGAAGGTAAAGTTTAACATTTTGTTTTAAACACATAAGTGTATAGTATGTGTATAGATGAGATGCTTTATTCGTACTCGAAAATTTTCAATTAAAAACATGGAGTGATTTTTGTGTATTTAAATTTTGTCAAAAACATTTCAATATAGTTTTTTTTTTTTGCATTTTGTAAATGTGTGAGATAGTGAAAAAACATCACAGCTTAAACTTCAGTACTTTTCTTGTGGTTCGAAAACAAAAAAATAATAAGACAAGGTGTGTGTAAGTAAGTGTTTTTTTATATGTATATATATGTAAATATAATCTTACAAAATATATTATATATAATATATAGACTTGCTAGTTTTTTTATAGAATTTTTTATTTTTTTGTGTTCGTTTTGCGATTATTTCTGGATCTGTGTGGGGCTAACTCTAAGACTAACCATCAGCTTAAAGGTAACTCTACTTTAAGATTTACAAGGCCTAGTAAGACGAAAAGATAACTTAAAAAAAGCCAGTGAAAAATGAAATGAATAAAAAAAAGTTTTAAAGATTTTTTGATCGATAAATTTTAACCATTATGTTGCAGTTTTCGACTACTAACCTCAAACAAAAAATAAATCATAGATTTTTTATGAAACACCTAATCAATTTGTAAGGTTTATTTGTAAAATTTGGATTCGATATTGTGACAATGTTTAGCTTACTTTCAAGTAATAAAACATTACCGGTTTTCGAAGAAACATCCTCAATATATATATATAAAAAAATATATATTAAACAACATTATTAATAAAAAAGTTACATTTTAGGTAACTTTGTTAATTTGTAAATTTTATAAATCTGAAAAACTTTCAAAAACTTCAAAATAAAGCATTTTTCGAACAATGTAGAACTTAAGGATATGTTTCTTCAAATTCAAATTAAAGCTGACTGTTGGTTAAAACTTGTAGGTTATCGTTGTGATTTCGCGTTGAATTTAAAAAAAAAGCAAATTAATTCATTGGAAACAACGTAGACCTTACTAGACCCAACTTAAAGTAAACTTTAGCTATATTCAAGCAATGGCTGAGCACAAAGAGTTTCCGAACACACAGCTGAGATTTTAGTACGCTGAAACTATAACTAAAAGTACTTAAAGGCCTCCCCAACTACCCCCTTACACTGAATTTTAGTCCTCCCAGCTCCAGGTGGGATCCAATTCCCGCCTTATACGCCATAACATTAGCTCCATGCAAGCCCTGGAATCCTCAAAGCTACTGTGTCCCGTCGTACCATCTCCATTTTGGATCTCACGCTTGAGATGCATTTTGGTCAAATGCCTTAAGGCCCGACGATAGGGGAATCCACTGGCATGTGGAAATGTAATGGAGGTATCTATGAGCGTATGATGCACTATGCGCAAAGCACGCAAGTCGTTATCCAAACCATGACCTATAAGTATGGTATCGGCTTGAATCAATTGGAGTAGATCTTGTTGTACCTCGGCCAGAGTCTTTGCCTGTCCTGTATGCAAATCCTCTGCAGTAATTCCCGAATAGCGTGTATTATAGTCAACAATTTGACAATCAGGTAGCACAAAGTGCTCGTACACTAATTGACCGTTTAGTGCCACTAGCGAAACTTTGGTAACATCTAGACCACGGCCCGTATAGCTCATCTCGCAGTCTAAGGCATACACGGAGGGTTGATAATAATGGTCAACACGTCGCTTTTGTGTGCACACAAAATCGTGATACGGTCCATTGACGCCCACTACCGAACCGGTCCACACATGCAAATCACTGTGACAGCAACCCGTTGCCGTTTCCTGCCTTAACTGACAGCAAGACCAACGTCCCGCGTAGTGTTGGTATTTGCCTGAATGGTAGCAGCATTCTTCATGGGTCAAGTACTGTCCCGTGTAGTCATCTACTAAGAAATGTCGCTTACAGCGCACACATTGCTTGGCCAAACTCAGTTCTGCTTCCGTCGAGCAGTATTCCAAATCTGCATCTAAATCGGCGTTGCATTCACTACCGCTCCATTCACCACCCGATTCCGAGTCCAGAGAACGGGGCGAAATATTACCCGAATCGGTGGAGGTAGAGGAGGAGATAGTATTGTCGTTGGTAATGAGGCCATCATGACTATTGATGACGGACATTACATGGGCGGCTGCGAAATTCATATGGGGCAGACACTTGAAAATCTCGATGGCTCCTTCGTGAACCACACTTTCCACAGGAAAGCCATAGACACGTAGCAGATGATGATCGATAAGGTGACGGCGTAGCTGTTGCATTAACATGATGTCATTCATTTCCAGTTGCTCGTATTGTTGTAAAGGAGGTACTTGGAAATTGGTATTATTCCCTGGTCGAAAATTTAAATGCCAATCCCGTTTGGGTGTGGTATGGGGTGAAGTTGAAGGTGAACTTAAGGCTGAGCTGCTGCTGCTGTTGGGAGTGTTGCTTTGCATTTTGGTCTGTAGGTTCTTTTTCTTGTTGGTGTTGGTTGCACACTTGGGCTGATTTTGCTGCTGCTGTGGATTTTGATTGCGCCACTTGCCTGCTCCTCCTGCTGCTGCTGACTGCTTATTTTTATTGTTGCTCAACATGCCTATCTCTTGTCCTGCCATTTGTTGTTGTTGGGACGTTTTAGTGGACGGCTTAATCTGACGCTTGGAGCGCGACTTATGGTTGTTCTTGCTGTTGTTGGCGCTAGTTGTCATATATCTACCTTTTGGCTTGTTCAGATGCTCTCTACTGGAGTCGATATCCTCGCTTGTGGTCTCACTACTGGTGCTATTGCGATGAACTAGGAACTTCTCTGTAATGAAAAAAAAAACATAACAATAAGTAAAATATGGGTGATTCAGTTTTAAACTTGTCCTGACTAGTTTTCTAGTTTTAGTAATTCAAACGTTTGTGTTTTCAATGGTAGCGTCTTTATACTTGTTAACCGTAAAAATAGTCAGCTTCAACACAATTTTGTCTAGTTTGATCAATATGTCGGATAGATCCCATACAACAATCGTTCCAATCGTTTGGCTTTGTCATTCAAATGGTCACAAAAGAGTTAGCATCTGTTGGTCAGCTTGGGAAATCACTCAACCTGCTTTGTTGTAAGCGAAACTGACATTTTTCTAGAAAATAAGGAAAACATTTGCTTAAAAATATATATTAAAGAAGCTGTTCGAAAAAGCTTTGTGAAGTCTGAGTTAATCTGTAGGTCCCAGTTTCGTCTGTTAAAATAAAAAGCACAAAAGCTAAGAAAAAAAACAGATGCTCGGGTTTGGCCCTGTTCCAGGCACGTAGCAAGGGGCCCCCCTTCTCAGGAGACTAAGACCCTTCCAAACGTCAAAGTATCTTTGCCTGCTTAGTTTTTTGTGTCTTGATAGGCTGCTAAATGTTAGTTTTTCTACTCGAATCAAGATGAACAAATTCTTAGATTTTACTGTCAAATATAAATTGCAGCAACCAAAAAAAAAATATATATTCAAGCCACAAATTTTTTTACATTTAGGGTAACGCTTTAGAGTTCCAGTTGTTGATATAGCGATCTGTTCAAACGAAAGTTTCAAACTCTACAGCTGGCAAACAAGACGCTGTTGCTCTCTCTGATGACGAATGCCGACGGCAAATTCGAAATATATTGGAGAAATTATTAAAAAATCTGTGTTTTCCATAAATGTATTTATGTGAAGGTACTTAAAGACTTACGACCTTGAGCCGGCTATCCCCAATTTCTTAATGCTTAAGGGTTCCTTAAATCAATATAAGCCTCTAAAAATATTCATTATGAAGTAACATGGTTGTGTTTTGTTCCTAATAACCAGGGATCCTAAAATGCACAAAAATTATTTTCATGCCATGATAAATAGCATCAATGTTAAAAATAATTATTTTCTGACATGTAAATTAAAATTATCTCCATATGAAAAAAATTATTTTTTTCACGTTATTAACACGAGCAATTTTGCCACGTCTGTAATTTACTTGTGTGTGATTGACTTGAGCCGCCGTGTAAAGGATTTTTTTGATTTTTGTACCCTTGCCTTTATCATACATACTGAAAAATCGGGACACATCATACCATACCTAGGTATAATTTTAGACAATTGCCTTGTAAATAAATATAACTTTTTTACGATTCATATTTCAACGAGCTTATAAAATATTTGGTCTGACCCCAAAAAGTGGTACAAAGTGGACATATTTGATTCATAACAAAAAAAAACTCATTTAAATACAAGTCTGCGTCCATATATAGTTAACATGGTTATGGCGAATGGATTGTTGGACATTGTCACGTAGGGCCAGAGGTAGGGGTATACATACGTACATCCCCGTACATGCATGTAGAGAGATACGTGAGCGCGTGTTATGCTCGTAGATAATTAACTTTTGTTTTATTAAGGGGGCTTCATAAAATATACAGTAATGCATGGCTTGGGACAGGAAGCTGGTAAACATCATACCATCGGAAGGCCACACTCATTTTGCCACTTACTTGAAATGTGTTTCGATTTTACTATTCAGCCTATTAACCAAGTTCCATCATAAAATTGCACAAGGAGTTGCTTCCTCATGAGTGAGTGAACAAAAATGAGTTTTTTTTGGTAGCTTAAAACTGATTAAACAGCGCAACTCCTTTCACTTGGCAACGACAGTCACGCTTTTAATCACTGCTATTTTTAGCATCGGTAACTAAAGTAATCCGAATACAACTAACTGCATCTTATCGCCTACCTGGTTATCAAATGACTATTAAATAGCCTCTCCTATGTAGGTTGTGTCGACTTGATTCACCCGCCCATTCCGATAGATATTCCCGTAAAACCGTTTTGCTTTAAATCGTTTTTTTTTTTAGATTTCTTTCTACAAGTTATACACTTGATTTCCCGAGCATTGTATGACCCACGAAGTCGGCTAATTTGTCAAGTTATCATATATAATAGCCTTTTAAGTGGGTAGTCATCAGTAGCTAACAACAATAACAAAAAAGTACCTTATCAGTACATTTTTTAAACGGTTGCCATTTGTTTTGTTACGTTAGACGTATTTCTTCGTGTTCTGGTTATCTTGTCAATTTCTATGAATTTTTACAAACGAGAATGTTTGGTGACAATAGTTGGACCTACTTAACTTTACTCCCATAACAGAATCATTTAATTTTACCGATCCTATTGCAGACAAAATCTAGTTAACATTACAGCACGATTTTGTTAAAATTAAAAAAAAAAAAATATTAACACACAAAATGAAGACAGATTGACAACTGTAAATATATATAACTATTTTATACACATACTATTGTTATCTTATCTCGCTAATCACTAGATTTGGTGATACTATCAATGAAATCAGAATTTTTCGACAAATTATAAAAAATAAAAATAGAAGGCTAACATCGGCTACGCCGATGTTTTAAATACCCTTGCAGTTTTTGAAAGGCGCTACCATTGATAACAAAAAAGTTTTTCTCACTAGAATTAGTTTTAGACCGATCGTTCCTATATCAGCTATATGCTACAGTCATCCGATTTCGATAAATTTTTCGAGAATTGTGTTAAAGTATATGAAACTAACATATACCACGATTGGTGACGCTCCATGAAAAACAAAAAGTTTTTCTCATTAGAACTAGTTTTTTGACCGATCGTTCCTTTGGCAGCTATATGATATAGTCATCCGATCCGGCCGATTCCGACAAATGTGCAGCGTATTTCTATTTAAAGACTTTTTGCAAGTTTGGTCAAGATAGCTTCAAAACTGAGGAAGGAGATAGCATAGAAACAGACAGACGGAAATGAACTCAGCTCGTTATGCTGATCAAGAATATATATACTTTATGTGGTCGGAAATGCTTCCTTCACTATAGTCATCCGATTTTGATAAATTTTTTTAGAATTATGTGGAAGCATATGAAACTAATATATACCAGGATTGGTGACGATACGATGGAAAACAAAAAAGTTTTTCTCACTAGAACTAGTTTTTTGACCGACCGTTTCGTTGGTTTCTATATGATACAGTCATCCAATTTTGATCAATTTTTCCAGTATTATGTGGAAACACATAAAACTAATATATATTAAGGTTGGTGAGGCTACGATGGAAAACAAAGAAGTTTTTCTAACTAGAACTATTTTTTTGATCGATCGTTCCTATGTCAGCTATATGATATAGTCATCCGATCCGGCCGAATATATATAGACATATTAGTTGCGTGCAGTGAAAAGAAGACTTTGTGTAAAATTTCAACTCGATAGCTTTAAAGCTATGGGACTAGTAAGCGTAGAAACAGACAGACGGACGGACGGACGGACGGAATTGAACTCAGCTCGTAGTCCTGATCAAGAATATATATAGTTTATGGGGTCGGAAATTAATATTTCTATGCGTTACAAACTTCTGGACTAAATTTATATACACTTCGCGAATGTATAAAAAATGCAATAAGCTCATCTTTATCTTCCATGTAACGGCCAATTATTAGACCAATTACGCAAAAATTTTCCAATTCTTATAAATGGATGCAAAGCAATAAAAATAAAAGGCGTGAGCTTGATGAGATTTTGATTATAACTGAAGTGATAAATAAGATTTAAGGGGGTCTTCTATCTTTGAAAAAACTTTTTTCGTTTTTTTTGTTTTGCAATATTATTATAGCTTAGACATTTCCCTCTCATCCCATGGAGCAATGAGTTTCTTAAACGTTGTTCAAAACTTTAAGCTCGTTTTTCTCGAAACCACGTTTTTAGACCTGGTAGCCATGATTGCGCCAGTTCTACTGAACCGATTTTAATCAGCAATGTTGCTTTGAACAGCCCTCGAAACTCAAACATTTTTTTTATATTTTATTATGTAGTTAATTAATAACTCAAATCCAAAACCAAACTGAAAAAATTCTTGTGATTTTCTCTCCAGAATTTTTTTCAGAAACACTCATAAAACACTGTTCAAAGGTAGAAGACCCCCTTAAAGCATGGCTAAACCATTTGTTGTAGTTAAGCTCTTTAAACGCTTAAACTACGCCTCGTTTGTTGCTATGTTTACGTTTTAATCAGTTGTATAGTATGAAAACATATGTTTGGATACGAATTTCAAGGTTGTTGGGCCAAATTGGCGCGTGCTTAAGCACATTGGGTTCTGTATAGAAAAGAGGAAGCTCTTTTTAAAAATTAAATCTAACAGTGATGATTATATAATACCCTCGGCCATAAGAAGACCCATAGCTCGAAAACTGACGAACTGAGTGAATAGATCGAGTCAGCTCTTTGTTTTGTTCAACAATGTATCTAAATTAATACTATGTCGTTAGTGCTGTTGGGCTTAGCATAATATTTATTTGAAGACTTTAAAATCAAAAGTAAGGCTTAAATTAACTTAGATATTGTACTCGATGCAAGCGACGCCGACTGAACTCTTCTTCGTTACGCCATTCAGTGGGAAATGAAGTGGCCGATCACACCGCGCAACTTTGTAATCGAAGGCCCGTGTACATCACAATGAAATATCAACCACTCCCCCATTTTTCCACAAGTTGGGTTAGTTTAAAGAAATTAGAAATGTTTTTTTCATTTACTATATTTGGTCCATACCATATTTACAAACCATAATTTAATAAGATCTGCTAGAAAAAAAATTGCTGTGTTTTTTATGAGCCTTGGTATTATTTTACTTTACTCCTGATGATCAAAATAATAAAATCAAAGTTGAATCTCTTAACCCCGTGCTTTTTATCAAAAAAATTCACGGAAATATAGGGGTTTCTATAAAAAATGCGAAAGTGGTCCTATTATTTTGTTCGCATTTTTAAGCCCTTTACCCATATAAAATTAAAATAATTTAAATTGATAACCATTTCAAGGGCAGTTCTACTTTTTCTTATTAGGGGGAATACAAAGCAATAAAAAGAATAACAAGACATCACGAAACACTTCTTGTTTGTTTTCTGATCACTTAGAAGGATTATCATAGTGGTGCTATTATTGTTTTTGAAGCTGTATATTAATTTTGCCCAGAAGCTTGTAACGCATAGAAATATTCATTTCCGACCCCATAAACTATGTATATTCTTGATCAGGACGACGAGCTGAGTTCATTTCCGCCTGTCCGTCCGTCCGTTTGTCTGTCCGTCTGTCTGTCAGCCTGTCTGTCTGTCTGTTTCTTTGCGAACTAGTCCCTCAGTTTTAAAGCTATCGAGCTGAAATTTTGCACAGAGTATTCTTTTTACTGCACGAACCTAATCATGCGGATGACTATATCTTATAGCTGCCATAGGAACGATCGGTCCAAAAACTAGTTCTAGTGAGAAAAACTTTTTTGATTTCCATCGTAGCGTCACCAATCGTAGTATATATTTGTTTTATATGTTTCCGCACAATACTAAAGCGAAAATTTATCAAAATCGGATGACTATAGCATATAGCTGCCATATAAACGATAGGTCAAATATCTAGTTCTTGTGAGAACAAATTTTTTGTTTTCTATCAATCTTGGTATATATTAGTTTCAAATGATTTTACTAAATTCGGGAAAACCCTATCAAAATCGGATGACTACAGCATATAGCTGGCATAGGACCGATCGGTCGGAAAATGTGTTTTACTAAGTAAAGTTTTTTTTTTGGTAAAGAGATCAAATTTTAATTCTCAATGATTTTGAATTTATAAATATCTGTTATATCCTATGTATATTCTACCGATTAAATCAGTTGGAGTAAACTTTTGCAAGTATATTAAAACTTCGGCACTGTCGAAGTTAGCTTTGCCTTCTCGTTTTTTAGTTTCAGAATAAATACATTTGCTTAAACAAATTGATAATAGTTGATAATAATAATTAATTAACGAATCTATAAGAAACCAGCAGATTCGTTTGCCCAGCTAAAGCGAAACGACGTTATAAACGACGACGAGGGTGAAGTAAGGTTTATAGGTAAGTGGGTATGTGTGCAAAGAGGGGGGACTAAAACAGCAGAACAGAAGTGAATTGGATATAGTTTAAATATTTTATGTAAATAAACGTTTAAAACCATCTTCTTCTACTTTCAATATACTTTGTATTTGCCATTTCCCAATTATTGTTTTTATTTTATTTGTTATGCCTTTTAAGTCTAAGCAAATAAATTTCAAACTTAACCGCAATTTTCAAACTTGGCGCTAGGGACGAACGTTGTGGCTAACGCCTCCCGATCGATAAGGCAATAAAAAACTATCGATAGCTTGCGCAGGTTTTAATGTGCTAACGCGTCGTGACTTTCGCAATTGCTTTTTTAGTTTTGATTCGCGGGTGTTAAAAGTTAATAAATAAGCCTTAAAATATAAACAAATCAAAGTTAAATGTGTGCTTAAGTGTTTGCTTGTCGAGGACAAGTTTTTCAACAAGTGGTTTTTTGTGTTAATTGGTGTGCAAATGCAAACTTTGCAGCTGCCAAGATTTACCGTTGCTTTCGTCAATTCGGCTTTGCGATAGCTTAAAATTATAACAAAACTAAATGAAATGTCTGTCAAAGTGTTTACTAAATGCGGGAATGTCCGGCGGATCGACCACAAACTATTGATACGCGGGGGAGGGGCAGGCCGATCCTGGCGGCTGCATCGCGACGGAGGTGTGGCTTGTTGTTGTTGTGTGTGTGTGTTAATATGCGCCCAGATTCAAGTTCGTGTGTGTTTTTTGTTTTTTTGTATGTGCCTTAAACAAATGAAAACTATCAGGATTGGATGTTTTTCTGGACAACATTATCTGTTCAAGGAATTTTCTGATGTCGTCTTGATTTCAAGGTAAGTGCCATTTGCTTGAACCACGGCCAGAGCCACTAATCGTCCCCCGGGCCATTGCACAGATCAACCAGATTGTCTTCTGCGTGTAGCGTTGTCCATACATACATATTGGGATTTAAAGTACTCTTAAGCAGAGTGGCCCAACGCCTCCAAGGGCGCCATAGGCAAAGCAACAACTCTGCATGGAAAGTGACTATCCATTCCCTAAAAACTTGCAACTGGATGCACTTTCTTTCTATGTCAATGTCCAAGTCCCGATCCAAAATTCGCCAAGTTGAAAGGCCTGAGTTCTTGTGCACGGCGAGGAATTGACTGCTTCGAGTTCTCCTGCACACTTTCAGCGATGTCTTGGTTCTGGCCGATCTAGCGAGTACGGTGGATCGATAAGATATGATGTTGGCAAATACACAATAAAAATCTAAAGGTTGATGATGGAAATGAAAATGAAGTCAAAGTAAAAGGCTTGGACATTTTAAAATTTGGAATTTACTAAAGAAAATTACTTTGTGTTGGTGTACACAAACACATGCACACACACGCACACGCACACGTACACGTACATGTACACTCATGTGCCCCACAATTGTTACCAAATGCAAATAGGTATTTGTTTGTTATTTTGGAAAAAAAAAAACGTTTTAAAAGACTTTCTTACATTTTTATTAGTTCCTCAAAAAAATATTTAAAATTTTAAAATATTTTTAAATTACAAAGAACAACATTTCGCAGAGGCGCACCTGTCGTATACGTAATATTTGTAGAAATGAAATTAGCTAGTTTTTTAAGGTGGGCAAGCCCTTGCTTCCTCTAATATTAGTGTAAAATCATGACCTTTCACAGTATCCAGACCCATTTATATGAATACACCATCAATTAGAACCGTTAGATCGTTTATGTAAAGTTTTCGATTTGTGTCTACTTTTCATACCTAAGCAAAGCCTTTCTAGGCACATTTCTGTCATTTGTATAACAAATCCAAAAGTTCCCACGGTTTAAAACGAGAGGTGTAACAACTATACACTTCGCTAATTCTACCAAGTTTAGAATATTACTTCCGTCTCTGGTCGGACTAAAACAGTTCACAATCAGTTCCTGATCCTTGCTCTTCGTGGGCTAAACTGGGATACCAGCAGGCCTACTTTTAAAAGAGAGAGAGATACTGTTTGTTTGCATACTATTCTTACAAACCGAGTTTAAAGTCAATCGAATAAAGAATAGTTTTTTCCATAAAGAATTTTCCGGCCATTTTCCTTGTGGGCGGATTTTCCGCAATCTGAAAAGCAGGTGTCCAATTATTTCGCTTACCTCACTTACATACCAAATTTTAAGTCAATCGGATGAAAATCAAAATGTTCCCCATAGTAGCTTTTCCGGCAGTTTTCCACCCCTTAGGGGTGAACCCCGCTCCGCTCTGGTGCCCATTTTCAACTCATATGGAATCTTCTCTTTTATATATATAGAGATGATGGGATTGAAATTGTTTTCCTCTTACCAAATGAATATACCCTGACAGGGTATATAATAATATTTAATACACTTGCAACAGCTCACACCAACTGATTTTACAGATACGAGGATATGAATGTTATATTTTGAGAAATTCCAAATGTTTTAGAATCTGATTGTTTACTACCAAATTTGAATTTCCGTTCGATAGCTTCAGTACTGAGAGACTAGTTCCTGTAGAAAAATACAGACAAAGCTCAATCGAATCAGCTAGTTGACATGATCAATATATACATATATTATTGATCTTACTTTATGGGGTCGGAAAAGAATATGTCTATGCGTTGCAAACTTCTGGGCAAAATTAATATATACTTTGGAAGTGTATAAAAACAAAAAACCTGCCTTATCTAATCAAAAACTATACTCAATGTACTATGTACGTGCTGAACATACATATGTTAACAATAATTAGTATGGCTCTCGGTCTCTTCTACCTGATTTATATGTGTATTGATGAGGAGGAGGAAACATTATGATCGTAAAGTCACATCACGTTGTGTCCTTCATTCTTTACTTCGAGTCAACCAACTCAGACCATTCGATATGATTTATGTTTTAAATAGAATTGAGAATCGCAACTGAACAAAAATACAAAATACTCTTATCAAAATATTGCTAATGAGTATTATCCGATAGATCTGTAGCATTTTATAAAAATTCCCCCTTAGCATTTTTGGTTAAGTCTGTAAATTGATTAAAGTCAAAGAATGCGAAGAGATAATTTGATCATCAGCATACCCATTATGTCGACCTACAGACTGGGTACAGTGGAATAGACTTAGCACATTCAATAAAAAAACACTGTAAAGTGACTTCAGTGGTTGAAGAGCAATACTTCTATTAAATATTTCAAAACAATTTTATTTGTCGAGAAGGGTTTTTACGTTTAATTTATATTTTCTTAGTAACTAATTTCTGTTGAACAAAGTTAAAAAATCTTCGAAATGAGCCACTGTGCGTCGAATTAAAAGCGTCTATCTCAGAAACTTTAAGAATTAGAGCCACGCGCTTTGGCATGCAAGTAGGTGTATACCATACGCAGATTAAGTTTGCTTCAGATTTGGAAACATAAGTTTCGGTACTTACCAGAAGCTAAACCGAAATACCATTTGGTTTGATTAACTATATACTATACATTAATGTTAAATATTTGGACTATGGATTTAACAAATAAATTCAGTGTCATATTCATTATAAACCCCACTGTGCGACAACGACGCGACTTAATGC
This sequence comes from Lordiphosa mommai, assembly GCA_018904225.1. NCBI lineage: Eukaryota > Metazoa > Arthropoda > Insecta > Diptera > Drosophilidae > Lordiphosa > Lordiphosa mommai. The sequence continues at coordinate 184,504 of JAEIFT010000360.1, read as the reverse complement.
TTCACACACACACACACACACATGAATACAACAGGTCAAATTAGCTTCCAGCGATTGGTAACCCCTCCACCATCACCTTCCCCAGTTTCTCGTTCTTCCCAACTATTTTGAGGGGGCCTGTTTTGCTTTTTTAATGATAAGCACAAAATGCGGAAGACAAAATCTTCGACCAAAGAACCATAATAAAAATAATAATGCTATTGAATAATAATTGTAATGCCTCGAAAAAAGCCATACACGTGCTGTGGGCGTGGGCAATTGGCGAGACGCAACAGGTTGACAACAGAGTAAATGCTGAAAAGCAGCCAAAACATATGCGTCAGGTTCCACCCTATGCGTAAACTTTTGCGTAAATTAAAAAAAAACTTAAAAAGCACGTGGCGCATGTTGAGGGCGATAACACACCTATTTACATATGTATGTATGCATAAGTATGTGTGCGTTATCAGGCAACAATTTTTGACGTCAAGTAAATGGACTTGTTAAAAATAATACAAGAATCGCAAATATTGGTATAAAAATTAGTTGCAAATTTGGAGATCTTAAAAAAGTATCTGGAATATTTATACCTTGCACCAAAGGTACAAAGGGTATAATAAGTTGAATCAAATGTATGTAACATGAAGAGGAACTGCTTATAAAGGGTGATTTTTTAAGCGTCGTTTTTTTTTTAAGTCGAATAAAACACTCAATTTGCATCATATATTCAAAATTTTTATTGGAATCGCTAAATTGTCGTTTGCCACTTATGTTTTAAGGGGGTCTTCTACCTTTGCGAATGTTTTTTTGAGTGTTTTTTTTTTAATTCTGGAGAGAAAACTATAAGAGCTTTTTAAATTTGTTTTTTTTTAAGTGTTATTAATTAATTAAATTAAAAATAATGTTGGAATTCGAGGGCAGTTCATCAAGTTATCGGCCTGCCAATTAAGGCCCAAAAAAAAAAGGTGTAGTAGTGGTGGCCATGATTCCGGGACTCCAGGTTATCGGAAATAAAAACGGTAAATGAGGTAATGATCAGAATTAACGTGATTCTGGCCCGTACCTCAGTCATATTTCTCAATATTTTTTTTGAAAACTTACGGCAATTTAAAAAAAAATCGATTTTTTTTTTTTGGATTTTAGTGAAAAAAAAAATAGTAAAGTAATGTTTATCCTCTTGATTGAGGTACGGGCCAGAATAACATCAATTCTGCGTCGATTGCAATACGGGTGATCAAAATCGGTTCAGTAGAAATCATGGCTACAAGGTAAAAAACGTGGTTTTGAGAAAAACCCGCTTAAAGTTTCAAGCAGCGTAGAAAATACTCACTTTAGCAAGAACATTGCTCCACTAAAAAGACTATATCTGCTTAACAATTTCGAATTTCTTTAAATGGTTGAAAGGCGATAAAAGGGGAATGTCCAAGCTATGATAATAATGCAAAACAAAAAAATTAAAATTTTTGTTTTCAAAGGTAGAAGACCCCCTTAAAGATAACTTCATGTAAATGTTGTCCGCGGCTCCGTTTCAAATTGTCCATTTGGAAGGTCCAATTCTGCTGAACACAATTTTTCGATAAAACAGCGGATTTTTAAGGAGCTGTTCTAAGGCCCATTCACCAAAAATTAGACGTTGTGGTAGGTCATTTGGCTTCAATTCTTGCAGAATTGGAATTTTATAGGCTTTCAAACCCTAATCGACACGTAAAATTTTCCATGTGGTTGGGTAACACATGCCCAATTGCTGAGAACGGCGACGAATTGACATTTCACTTTTCACAGAGCACGAATTTTTATAATAAATTTCAACAATTTGCAATCGTTGCTCGTTTGTAAGTCTTTCCATGATCAAATGAAAAACTTTTCACTTTGCCAGATGACGTTTGGACGCCAGTGCTGTCAACTTGAAAAACTTAACTCTTAAAAAATCACTCTTTATATTCAGCCAAATCAAGATTATTTGGATTTTTTTGCCCCGCCCCCTGCTTCCCTGGAAATTAAGGAAAAAGGTATATGGGCATTTCCACAGAAAAGCCCACCATGACAGTTCTTTCTTTCTTGATTTAAAAAAGTAAATATTTAAATTTTAAAATTATTTGAACTAAAGAGTTTTGCCAGTTTTTCAGTGCATTTTCTCTTTTCGATTTTCAGCTCTAAGATTCATTGAGCAATTCCACTCTTTTCGAAAAGCTTTAGTTACAATGAAAATTAATTTTTTTTTGTTGCGTTAAAGAATTTAAGTAAAATAATCTTCACCACAAATGCCATATGAAATTTATGTAACGAAACGCCAGATAAAAAAGGTAATAAAAAAGAACGAGAAAACATTTTTAAATTTGGAAAATAATCATATTTTATTTAAAAAACTACTAAAAAAAGAGGCCTACAAAAAGTCTTGCCCAATTCGCAGGGGTTGTAATTATACCCGTTACCGTAGAGTTGAAAGGAAAGGAAGCATCGACCCAAAAAAAATTTCTTGATAGAGTCGTATAGAATCGTGTTCGTCTCCGTCGTCCGTCTGTCTGTTGTCCGTCTAGAACACCTAGATCCAGGGACTAAAGGCTAGGCTACATTTTTATAACTGGTGTATATTAATCCAGAAGTTGTAACGCAAGAAATATTCATCCGACCACATAAACTAATAATAGGCGGGTGCCGTCGCCGTCCGTCGTTTTCTACTCAACTAGTCCCTAGTTTAAAGCTACGAGAAATTTGGTTTTTTACCACGCAACTAATATTGGAACGTCGGGACTATATTAGCCAGACGGTCGTAAAACATAAAAATTAAAATATGATACAAATATTTAGGTTAAACACGGTAAACTTTCAGTGTATTAAAACTAGGAGTTAAGCCTTGTTTAGTGTAGACGTATCTTTTCGAGTTAAATTTGCCACGCCCCCGCAATATGAAAAACCTCATAAATTTGAAAATAGATTGTCGAACCCTAGACATATATTTTAATCATCTATACGTCCAGATATAACGATAGAACAGTCCCGCCCGAATGAAAAATACCTCATATCTACAATTTAAAATAGTTTGTTCGAACCTAGATTATTTTAATCATCTTAAGATCGCAACACTCCGATCAGTGAGTTAAGTGAGTTGCCACAAATTTGAAACTTATAACAATTGGCATATGTGATCTAAAAATATTCTAAAAAACTAAGGTCGGGTTTATCATGAAGCGACTCAACTTACGGCTCTGTTTTTTTAATACAAGTCAAACCCAATCGATATGGAATAACGTAGCAGTATTTACTTATACTTAAATTTAGGAGGTGTGTAGGTTTTTTTACTCAAATAACTAAAAAAGGACTCAAATATAAAGCCCTTCTCAAATGTTTCGTTTTCATTGTTTTTGAACAATTGTTTGTAAAATGGCGTCCGTAGTTTGGAAAGGTATATAGCGTGCGATATTTCAGTTTTGGGAGCATTCCAACAACAAGATAAATAAAAAACGGCCTGACTCTAGAGCCGTTTGCTGCCCAAGTCTCGTCGCAACACATATATTTTGTTTGTCGCCTGTTTTCGAGACTTGGCACATGATTACATGCTTTTGTTTTTTATTCTGCGAACGTCGCAATTAACCCCGTGGTTGGCGGCAATTGCCAAAAAAAAGTCGGATCAATGGGAGCATTGGGAGCAAGGCGCCCATCGTGGTCATAAGTAAAGTATTATTAGCAAATAAGGTACTAACTCTAAAACAAGGAATGCAGATTGTCTGTATAGCTATTAAGGGGGTATTCTAGTGTAGAATTTCAAAAAAATCGATTTTTTTTTTTTTTTTTTTTCAAAGTTTAACTATTTAAGAATATGTCTACGAGAGGATTTTTGAAAATTTAAATTATTTTCGGAGCTATAGACATTTTACTGACCCGGCCTCCAAACTGGTTCGGTTGGGTCTAGTCGAACAAAAGACATTACGCGAAACTTTAAATGCGTTTTTCTCAGAACAGACTTTTTCAATATATTTGTCACGATTTCTCGAGTTCTACTGGACCGATTCACTTGATTCAGAGAATCTTCTTTATAGACCTCTCAAGAATTGGAACTAGCCTCATCCCCAAATTTCAATTTTGACCATTTTTAAAAAATTCGAGAAACTCAAAAAAATGGTAAAAAAAATCGTCTTTTTTTTCAAACAGTCGCCATTTTGTGAAAAAAATTTTTTTCACTCATCGCTAGTTCTGATTCTTGCGACATCATTGCAGATTAATAATCTTTTTTATTTTTTCATTTCATATGACTAGGAGGGTTGAAATCATGTCAAAACTCAACTGCCAATTTTTTGACGCCCCCCACTTCATCGGCTCCCAGTTTTTTAAATTTTCGACTTTTTTTTTTTTTTTTTTTTTTTGTACTCTTGAAACATTAATAAATAATTGATAAAAAAATGGATACTAAAAATATTGATTGCTTTTTTTTTACGACACTTTAAAAATTACCTAAAATTCATGTCTCTACACTAGAATACCCCCTTAAAAGGATCTCGGTGCTTACACCAGCAGACTTCGCTATTGACTGAAAACAATTTGAAAACATGTCTGGATTTGACCACCACCCACTTAGGAAACATCAAAGAAACATAACATAAATAAGCTATTTGTTAAAAAACCTAAGAGTAGCAACACACATCCTATTCTTACCATAACCATAACACTATATTAATTCAATTTTACATTGCACTACATTATAAGTTGCTTAAATTCCTGTTACAGTAACATGTAAAAAAGTTTGTATTAGGGTTACTTTATTTAAAAAACCAACTAGTTAAAATTCTGGCACAAAAAAAAAGAAAAGTGGAAGAAATATGATATCGAAATAATATATCACATATGACACCGTTAAGTTTAAATGAATTCCATACTTTTTTTGTTCAATTCTCGCTTGACAAGGGGCAACATTTTTCAATTAACATTTTAATGGAAACCTTTAATTGAGTCGTTGCTTTGCATTAGATAATTGTAGCAGCTGATTTTTTAGTATTTCGCCAATTTCGATTCCAAATCGAGTAATTAAACACACCCGGGTGAATATCAAACCAATACGGCATTAAGGTTACCTTAGCTTCGTCTCTAGGCCAATTACAAACTTGTACTCATTTCGATGGCCATTTATAGAGTGACTTTTGTTAGTATGATTACAGATGTGGATGCCAAATAGACTCCCGATCGCACTATTAAAGATTAAAACTGCAGATAACACAGTTACAGTTCTCTGTAAAGCTTCAGTTAAATAAAGCTCATCTAATGTAGTCATTAGTTTGCTTTTACAAGGAATTTAATTTTTTTTTGTAATTCCAAGGGTCCCTTGAAAACAAACTCGATGTTTAAAATAAGACACGTTAGTTTTCCTCTTCCTTTTCTTTATTCCTCCAAGTACTTATCAATGACAAAACACTAAAACCCACAATCTAATTTTTTAATATTATTTGCGAGGCACACTAAAAGTGGGAAATCGATTAACTGATTTCGACTATCAGTAGTACATCATCAAACAAAACACACACACCTGATACGACGGCGACGACAAATGGGCGCCACCCCCAGGGAAATGAGAAATCTTCAAGTTAATCAGCTGGTTGTATTGCGTCTTATATTTTTATTCGAAACTTTAATTAAAATATATAGTATTTACTTACAAATAAACAACCTACGTTGAATACGATTTACAGCTCAGCTTATGCTGCGAATAATCGCCAAAAAGTTTCGCGGTATCAAAAATGAATCATTATACAAAAATGACATAAACTTGCGGTTAAAAATTATGACTACCCTAATGTTGATTCGATTGAATTTTAATGAATCTTCTTGTTTATTTGTTTTTTTTATTTTTTGTTGAAAGCGAAAGGCGAACGAAACGACAATTGAGTCTTCATGTGTTTGCCTTTGTAGACTTTCGTTAAGCTTAAGCGAAGAATTTATGCGTTTTTCCCCATTTTTCAAATCTGAAACAAACTTATCGACTCGGCTATTGACGCTGATCAAGAATTTATATACTTTACATACATACATTTGCACACTTCCTTATACCCTTTTTTTATGGGTACAGTTATAATAATAATAACGAGAAGAAGAACGAGAACTTTTCTTAGTAAAACACATTTTCCGACCGATCGGTCTTATGGCAGCTATATGCCACAGTCATCTGATTTTGATACATTTTTTTTTTAGAATTATGTTGAAGCATATAATGTGGAATAAAAAAATTTTTCTCACAACAACTAGTTTTTTGACCGACCGTTTCTATGGCAGGTAAATGCTATAGTCATGCGATTTTGATAAATTTTTCCACAATTATTTGAAAGCATCTGAAACTAATATAAACCAAGATTGGTGACGTTACGATGGAAAACAAAAAAGTTTTTCTCACTAAGACTTCTTAACCGACCGATCGTTCCTATGGCAGCTATAAGATATAGTCATCCGATCCGGCCGGTTCCGACATATTAGTTGCGCTCAGTACAAAAAAGACTCTGTGCAATATTTCAGCGCGATAGCTTCAAAACTGAGGGACTAGGTCGCGTAGAAACAGACGATGGAAAACAAAAAAGTTTTTCTCACTAAGACTTATTTTCCGACCGATCGTTCCTATGGCAGCTATAAGATATAGTCATCCGATCCGGCCGGTTCCGACATTTTAGTTGCGCTCAGTACAAAAAAGACTCTGTGCAATATTTCAGCTCGATAGCTTCAAAACTGAGGGACAAGTTCACGTAGAAACAGACAGACGGACAGACGGAATTGAACTCAGCTAGTCGTCCTGATCAAGAATATATAAAGTTTATGGGGTCGGAAATTAATATTTCTATGCGTTACAAACTTCTGGGCAAAATTAATCTACACTTTGCAAGTGTATAAAAACGTTCCGGTTTACTACACCCTTGCAGGGTTACACAAAATGGCGCCATCTGTCAGCTTGGGAAATCAATCAACTAACCTTGTTTTCAGCAAAAATAAAAGTTTTGTTAGAAAATAAGGAAAACCATTGGATATATAAAATAAAGAAACTACAATGGTATTTTGCATCGGCAAAGCCGATGGTAGCTTAAAATGTTGTTTTATTTTAACAACTAATTATTTTTCATCTGTACATTATTACATTGTACATTATTAGAAGAAACCAAGATCAGTAGCTTAGATCTCCCACTTCCTTAGTGTGTAATTTTCAAATTGATTTAGCCAAGTTATCACATTCATTGACGGATTACCACAACCAATGACGTCGTTGTCAACATGCGTGATTCATTTTATATTCCGACGCTCTAGCCACGTCAAGCGATTTGCTTGGAATTTTATACAAAATAAAAATAAAATGATTCGCAATTGAAATGGAAACAAAATGATTCAGCGGATTGGACTGATTTTGTTTTGTTACCACATAGTTGCCACATTTACATAATTCAGATATAGGGTAAGTGGGGAAAGTATGTGGAAAATATTCAGACTATATACAATTCAGAAGGTTATATATGAGATATTAAAACGCCAATTGGCATGATCCACAAAAAGTAATATTTTAATTAATAAATATACATTTTCTAATTTTCCGACTCATTCGATCAATTTCATGAGAAGTGAAACATTTAAAAAATAACAGAGAAGGTAAAAATAACTTCGACTGTGCCGAAGATTGCTGCAACTGATTTTACCGATAGGATATAGACGGCAAATTTTACCAAATACATTAAAATCATTTAGAATTTGATTATTTATTTCTAAATTTAAAAACAAAAAGCTGTTCTCGCTAAGACAAATTTTTCGACCAAATTTAATCAAATTTAGATCTTGTATACCTTCAGCCGGCTAGTCACAAACCCCTTAATATTTGTCCAACAGCTCACTAAATCCAGCAATGGAAAATGTGAGTTTCTAGAACTTTAACCACTTCATTGTAATCAACAATGTGCAATTCGAAACGAGTTGGTGAACTTGTATATTTTTTAAATAACTTTATTTTCTAACATAAAAAACAAAACAAATTGTAGTTTTAAAAATATAGCAAAACAACATCGGGTGAATGGTTTTGGGCTACTGATCAAACTTGTTCAAGTTTGAACATTCTCCGGGGCCTACAATTGTCACCGCCAGCAGTCGCCTTTTGTTAGGAAATCTTATTCTTCTTAATGCGATGAGTGCCCACGGTCTGATCGTACCATGTTCAAGTTTGAACAGCTACCGTGTCACATTAGCGCCATTTGAGTTTTCTCGTTTCAAAAATCATTACTTTTGAACCAAATGAGGTAATTGAATAATTTAAATGGCAAGTGATAGATAATTGTTCAACCTATGTTTGAAACCTTCTAGATGCTTATCTATTTTTTGTAACAAAAAAAAATTTTTAACAATTATAATTTAACGTATTTTGAAAGTATGGCAAATACACAAAAATATTTATTTTTTTATTTTCCCTTAAAGTTGAAAAGTAGTGAACAAATGGATAATTTTTAAAATGCGATTTATTTGGAGAAACAAAAAGCAAACCGTAAATATTTTTTTGTAATATACACTTAATGAATACATCAATCAGTAGAAAAACGAAGAGGCAAAGCTAACTTCGACTGTGCCGAAGTTTTAATAGACTTGCAAAAGTTCACTCCAACTGATTTAACCGGCAGAATATATATAGGATATAGAAATTAGATATTTATAAATTCAAAATCATTGAGAATCAAAATTTGATCGCGTTACCAAAAAAAAAAAAACATTTTCTTGGTAAAACAGATTTTTCGACCGATCGGTCCTACGGCAGCTATATGCTATAGTCATCCGATTTTTATAAATTTGTTCAAAATTATGTGGAAGCATATGAAACTAATATATACCAAGATTGGTGACTATACGATGGACAACAAAAATGTTTTTTTTTCACTAGAACTAGTTTTTTGACCGACCGGTTCAATGGCAGCTATATGATATAGTCATCCGATTTTGATAAATTTGTCCAGTATTATGGGGAAGCATACGAAACTAATATTTACTAAGATCAGTGATGCTACGATGAAAAACAAAAAAGTTATGTCGTTCTTTATGGTGCAGCTGACACTTGATGCGAAATGTTGTTTGCGCACTTTTCGTTAGCTTGCTTGTCGCTTAGATTTTCAGTTTTATGCGGTCAAGCCGCAACTTATTCGAATTTTGTTTTGCTAATACATTCAGCACATGAGAATTTTGTGGGAGGCAACCGTGGTGTAGAGAGCAACTCACCTTCGTTGTATAAAGAAGAAGAAGCAGCAGACACAAAGCGATGTCCAAAGCTGCGCTCCAGCCATAAAGAAGATGAGGAGGAAGTTTCCGTTGATCCGGCATTGGTATTTCCACGCTTCTGCATCTGATAGTTAGTCTGGCTGTTAGGCTGATTCTGGTCCTGCTGCCGCTTGTTCTGGCTGTGATTGAAGCGACTTTTACGCGTTCCTGACTTATTAGGAGGCGGCTGCTGCTGTTGCGTTGAGTTGGGCATCGTCGTTGTAAATGTGTTGGAGTTGGCTAGGTTACCATTTCCCGTACCGGTATATTTCTGTGGGCAGCGTTTGTTGTTGTTGTTGCTATTATTATTGTTGTTGCAGCGCTGCATTTTGTCATCTGTTAAAAATCAAAATTGAAAGATTGCTATAGTTACTTAACCGTGTGTTGGGGCGTCTTTGAAAAAAACTTACAAATCTTAAATAAATTTAACTGCAAGAAATCTTCGAGATACAAATGCATTTCAGTGCTAAAGACCTCCGTTGAAAATAGATAAGACTAAGTGCACGACTGCACTTGCGATTGAATACCAACTAACTGACGCTCGCGATAAGCTACCCAACGCCATATAAACCAAGCAAGAAAGTTAAACAGAAAAAGAAACAGAAAACTCAGTCATACAATTCAATAACATTTGATGACGACATAATGAATCACCCACTTCTTCTTACTAGCTGATAAACGTGGTATGAATGTACGTACATATGTCTCTCCCGTTGGCTTTGTGGCTTTGCGACTTTTGTCTTCCCATTTCGATTAAATTTCCCATTTCCATTTCCCCCCTCTGATACTAGGTGTGTGCGGTGTTCCCTTGCTTCGTTATCTGTGAAAATAACAATCTTTGCAATTTGCTTACTTGTTGCTTTACCTTCTAATGTTTCTTCCACAAAATGTTACTTATACTTATAAAAATATATTCTTCTCGGTCAAGCCCGACTGTAATATACTTTGTACTAGCCAAAGTTTGAATATAAAGCTTGGTTGACATTAGATCATAAAATGGGAAAAGCCACAAAATTACAAATGCCTTGCCTTGAAAATAGCAGGAATTAGACTAAAAATGTCTCAAAATGAGGCAATGTAAACCCCAGCCAAACAGACAATAAAATATATATCTAGAAGGTCCGAACAATCTATCTTCAAAATTGTGGGAGATATCACGGGGTTTTCAACGCTTCCTTCTGCCTGTTGCATACATTTGCACAATCACAATATACTTTTTGGTACAAAGTATAAAAATATTTGTGTATTACTGGACTGGTGCATCATCTAGTAAGGAAGCGTTTTGGAATTCAGCATAATTAGTTTTTTAGATTTAAAATAAAGCCAAAGTCTAGTTGTAATGTGACAATAGAAAGAAGATCAGGCACTTTTACAGCTGTGTGTAAAGGATAACAATAATGAATGTGGTCCATTCGAATAACGATTGTTGTAGAGTTTGGTAAATTGAATGAGTTCTCTTAACAAAAATATGCGTAAATTTTAACCAATTTTCTAAAAGGGCATAACCAGGTTTTCTAGGCGTATCGGTCCCCAATCTTATCCATATTTCAAGTATGCAGTTTCAAAGTACATCAACAGAAATCAATTTATCGATTTTTTTATACCAACCATGAATTTTATATATAGATTTTTATCATTTCCAACACAAGCGTTTTTCGGGCCAACTAACCATTCTAAAAATTCTCAAGCCTTAGTAGGCCTGGGTGAATGTTTATTAAAAAATCTTTTTGTGATTGCAATAAGCAGGCCATTTTGTTTTTTTTCAACACATTACGCCTGGCCTACTAGTATTATATTCAATTGAACAAAGCCTAAAATCCTCTGTCTAAATATTAAAATTATTGATTTAATTATTTTGGGCCGCCTTTCACACCTTCAAAAATTCTGCAAAAAATGTAGAAGTTGTATCTTGCAATGACAGTTAACCATGGTACACCAACTTAAAGTCTTAAATAATTGAAGTTGAAAATTTCGCGGAATTCTGTGAGTCGCGGGTGGTATTTTAAAAATCAGAAAATTATTCTGGGGGATTGTTGACATGCCAGCTATTGCCATAAAAAATTAAGAATTTTTTGAATGGTCAGTTGGCCCGAAAAACGCTTGTGTTGGAAATGATAAAAATCGTTATATAAAATTCAGGGTTGGAACTGGAAGTATTAAAAAATCGATAAATTACTTTCTGTTGATGTATGATGTACATTATGCTTTTACCCGATATTTTTTTAAATAACTTGACAACCCGGTGACAGATCGCCATGTTTGTTTATTTTTGGAAACGTCAGTTCAGTACAATTTTAACCATGAACCATGTTACGCTAACTCAAAGCGCGTTCAGATTTGACCGCTCCTGACTTTTTCTGTGGGGATACATGAAGGGAAAGTTTTATGCTGATAAACCAGTCACTCTCCAACAGCTTAAGGCCAACATACGCCGAGAATTCGCTGCCATTCAACCCGAAACACTCAAAAAAGTGATACAAAAGGTGGTCACTTGGCCGATGTCATCTTTAACGAGAAGGCAAATCTAACTTCGACTGTGCCGAAGTTTTAATTCACTTGAAAAACGTTACTCCAACTGATTTAACCGGTAAAATATATATAGGATATAAATATCAGATATTTGAAATTTTTAAATCATTGATAATATAAATTTGATACCATAAAAAAAAACTTTTCTTAGTAAAACACATTTTCCGACCGATCGGTCCTATGGCAACTATATGCTATAATCATCCGATTTTAATACATTTTTCCAAAATTATGTGAAAGCATATAAAACTAACATTTACGAAGATTAGTGACGCTACGATGAAAAAGAAAAAAGTTTTTCTCACCAGAACTAGTTTTTTGACCGACCGTTTCTATGCCAATTCTAATTACTTGTATAAATCAGCGATGGGGAGCCCATAGCCATTTTGATTCGGCCAGCCCAATACCTTACCAGCATTTTGCGCTATCCAGATGTGATTCGAGTTCTGTTGTTGTTGGACTGCTCCCAAACTAAAATTTCATCCCCACCGTTGGTATAAATGATCGATTTGATCGTTTTTGACATACTCGTATATAAAAAAAAGCAATTAAACCAGTCTATTCATCACATACTGATAAATCGGTTGCGCTATTTTTGTTGCTTCTACTTTTGAATTTTTAAAGTGATATTTTTACCAACCGTCTATTTTTATGCCCTTGAAAAGTAAATTAATTTTGCCCAGAAGTTTGCAGATCATAGAAATATTTATTTTCGACCCCATACACTATATATATTCTTGAACGACGAGCTGAGTCGATTAAGCTTTGTCCGTCTGTCTGTATGTTTCTACTTTCTGCTTTGTATTAAAATTTTGGAACAGTCCAAGTTAGCTTTTCCTTCTCGTTATTTAGTAAACAAGAAACATATTGGTCATACAATTCGGTGAAGATAAATTGTCCCGGGCTCTTTCCCCATACTACATACACTTGTATATAAAGAAATACTACCAGAAATTTCTCGGATTGTTTATACTCGTTACTCGTAGAGTAAAAGGGTATACTAAGTCCGTGCAAATGTATGAAACAGACAGAAGGAAGCATCTCCGACCCCATAAAGTATATATATTCTTGATCAGCATCAATAGCCGAGTCGATATATACATGTCCGTCTGTCTGTCTGTCCGTCTGTATGAACATCTAGATCTCAGGGACTATAAGAGCTAGAGCTACCATTTTTTCAGTGTAGACTTGTATCTTCAGCACGCAGATCAAGTCGATCCGCCATACATAATTTTCCGATCAGATGAACGATAGAAGAGTTGCCACCCACGCAATTTGGAAAATATCTCATATCTTCCACAATTTTGAAGATAGATGGTTCTACATTTAGACATATATTATAATCATCATTACCTATCGATCCGCCATGCATCATTTCCTGATCAGACGAACGATAGAAAAGTTCCCGCCCCCGCAATTTGAAAAATTCCTCATATCTCCCACAATTTGGGCAACCTTACCCTGAGTAACGGGTATATCGAAGTCGAGCAGGGCCGACTTCAACTTACGCTCTCGTTTTTTATACACTTGAAAAGTGGATATTAATTTTGCCCAGAAGTTTGTAACGCATAGAAATATTCATTTCCGACCCCATAAACTATATATATTCTTGATCAGGACGACGAGCTGAGTTCAATTCAATCTGTCTGCTACTAATATGTCGGAACCGGCCGGATCGGATGACTATATCATATAGCTGCCATAGGAACGATCGGTTAAAAAATAGTTCTAGTTAGAAAAAACTTTTTTGTTTTCCACCATAGCGTCACTAATCTTGGTATATGGTAGTTTTATATGCTTCCACGTAGTTCTGGAAAAATGTATCAAAATCGGATCACTATAGCATAAAGCTGCCATAGAAACGGTCGGTCAAAAAACTAGTTCTACAGAGAAAAACTTTTTTGTTTTCTATCGTAGCGTCCCCAATCTTGGTATATATTAGTTTTATATGCTTTCACATAGTTTGAAAAAAATTTTATCAAAATCGGATGACTATAGCATACAGCTGCCATAGGACCGATCGGTCAGAAAACCGGTTTTACTAAGAAAAGTTTTTTTTTATGGTATCAAATTTTTATTATCAATGATTTAAAAATTTCAAATATCTGATATTTATATCCTATATATATTTTACTGGTTAAATCAGTTGGAGTAAAGTTTTTCAAGTTTATTAAAACTTCGGCACAGTCGAAGTTAGCTTTGCCTTCTCGTTTGCTTAATATTTTTAACACTCTAACGCTGCCATTAAGTGCATACATTTCTTACCTCATTCACATTAACCAAAAGTCTTTCAATGGAATTTCTACATACAGTCAAAAACCGGAAAACGCACGTTTCACCAACTGAAATTTGAAATTAAAAAAAAAAAAAAAGACGGGTACCAGCTCGTGCCTAGCGCCAAAAAACCAAAATCAACCTTCCTCTCCACCAGAGTAAGATAGAGAGAAGGAGAGAAATTATAGAGCAATGTGCCTGGCTACGCCCTCCTTTTGATTTATGGATGAGCTAGAAGCCCGAATGGAATATTGCGAAGCGCAGCAAAGAAAACCTGAATGCAAAATGTAGACTATACAAAAGATCGCCGCCCAGGCACGTGTGTAATACCAGCGAACCCCACTCGCTTTCGGGACAGCCTTTGCCAAAACGGAAATGCAATGAGCTTGTGTATCTATTTTTGCGATCGGTAATCATCATCGTCATCATTCATAAAACTTGTGTACTACAAAGTTGAATGAATTTTTTGAAATAAAATGAAGAAAAGATAAGGAAGCCAACCAAACAGAAGAAATACGCGGAATTATGTTGACTGTTGTCAGCCTGCGTATACACTTTCGACCGACTTAAAGGCTTACTGTAAAATTTATAAACCCTTGCAATCCTTACAGTTCTGTTCTCTTAAGTAGAGTATTCGATGTACAATAGAAAACGCTTATGCGCATTCCTTTGAAATTGTTCTTATTGTTGTTCGCGAGCGTGCACAAAAACGAACTTTTAGAGGACAACTTTAAATAAAGAATAGGGTAATGTCCAACAACGGGCCAAGATTCCTTTTGCGAACTACATATCGAGCCCGAACCGCAACAATAACGTAAGCGCCATTTTTCGATAAAAATTATGTTAATGCAAATATGATCAGCAATGTCATTTACATCTAAAAAAAACAATCTCCTGAAAAACATTGTTTTTTTTAGCGCATACGTTATTGTTGCGGTTAGGACTCGATATTGTAATTCCATTCCTTTTCGGATAATGTTTTTTTTTAAATTTTAGGCGTTTTGAATATTGTATTATTATATTTCTACGCTTTAATGGACCTTTAAAACCCCCTTAAGCAAATGTACCCTGGATTTGATCGAAGCAAATTTTGTGTGCCTAGCAATAAATACGACGACGATGACAAAAAAATAGCTGGCTTGGGACACAACAGAACGTAGACACGTGGTGTGATTGCATATCCAGTTTCCGGACAAATATGGGCTCTTTAGATGCAAGCTCAAAACAAATTGATCAAGGGTAAAATGTTAAGAAGATATGTATGTATGTAAAGTACGTGTTTTTACTTTTTTAACGGCTATCTTAAAAATACCAGTGATACCAGTTTTATACAAAGCCTATTGAGTTTAGTTGTGGAGTATGAAGCCATGAAAAAGCTTCTCAAAAACTTTTCCATTCGGATTCGGCGTTAAACTGTAGGTCCCTTTCTCTTGAGCGAAAACTAAAAGACACACGAGCCAAGAGATTGAGAGAAGTTCGGCTTGGCCCCATTGGGGGACTGTAACAGCCAATTTTAACTTAAATGAGTTTAATGGCTTTTAAAAAGTGGCACAAAAAACACACAAGAAGGGAAAAACACATGCAGAAGCAGTAGAGCGCAACACAATTGAAATAGTTTGTTAATTTTGATCTAAGATTGAAGATCTAAGATCGACTATTTAGGCGTTGAATAGAACCGGAAATGTTACTGCTGCATTTTAATGTATTGTATAATTGTGCGGCGACAGACATAAAACTAAATACATAGAAAATTAAGCCATTCGCATTCAATTACGTGCCGAGCAAGCTTTAAACGTAAATAAGTTGGATGTAAGACGAAAACAGGAAGAAACATCCAACAACGACGACGACGTGCTTTAGGGTTGAGATTAATCAAAGTTAAAAATTTTTAAATTGAAACAAGGGAAGATTGTCGCCAAGTGATGACGTTAGTTAGACAATTATTTATTATTTTATGCTCGATTGACGGCCCAGCCCCGGTAATGTATTTACGGTTACGGGTGCGTCGATAAGCAAATCACTTCCGATGACGTCATTAAAGTACATGGTTTTTTTTTTTTTTTTAGCTACTACCGAACTTGGACGGAGCTATGCTACCAACTTAAAGGCTTTTACGGGCGTCTTATCGTGAATAGGTCAAGATAAGCAATTTAACTTTTATGAAAGGGAATTTTATTTATTTCTTTTTTCGCTAACATATAGAAAAAACGATCGGGATTGGAATTAGACTTAAAATTTCAAGTAGGTCTTGGGTATAATAAAATTAAGTACTAAACAATTTTAAGTCAAAAATTAAGAACAAGCATTCTTTAATCAAAAATAAGCTTTGATTGAATATCCCAGAACTTTCACAAATAATCGCTGGCCATATGTTTCCCCTGTCTTTCTCATATTGATTCATGCTTTGATAAGCGCTCGTTCCTCCCTGTCGATGCTCAATATAGAAAATCAATAATTCTTATAATAAATAATTCGAAAAAAAAAAAAATTTCCTGTGCGTCATTCGTTTAATATGTATCTTCATACGTGTAGCATATCCATTCGCAATTGTTATTAATTGGAAACATTATGGAACGCTCTGTTTACACAAAAACTAAACAAAACTGATGCAAAATATAAACCAATTTTCGTTTCACCGCTAAGCAGGCGAGAAGAGGTCCGCGTGCTGCCTGTCAAAATTCTATGATGCTGACATTTTCACTGACAATGCGAAAATAGCTGAGCATTTCTGTAGCATTATCGTAATATTATTAACAATAATAATAACAACAATATTGTGTCGCCTGGTTTGACACTTGTCAAAACAAATCATTTCGTTTCTTTAAGTTTATTTTTCCATTTTGATTAAATTGAAAAGTAGCTCAGATATGGTGGATTTTATTATCTTTTAAAAAGAATAATAGTGGGTCAGAACAGCTTAAATTTTTTGTAGACGACTTGCACTTTTCAATTAAAACAAATATCCCCCAGAAAATATTTGAAAACGTAATTTTTATTGAAGAATTATTTAATTTAATTGGATTTTTCTTTTTTATATTTTCCCCTGACCTATATTCTCTGTCTAAAAATTGTCTCTAAATTCGCAAATTTGTTTTGGATTTTATTCTCTTTTTTTTCGAAATTACTTTTGACAAAATGTTTTCCTCGCTGTTTGTTTTGGTATGTTTTGCATTTGGACTTTTCATTCATAGGAAAAACATATTTTTCGAATAATAATAATTATTATTATTATTGTGTGGCTGACGTGTGATATAAATTAGATATATATTTTGTTGTCGTATTTTTAAACCGCAAACCTCAATGATTTATTTGCCTTGCCTTTTGGCTTTTGCTTTGTGGGTTGCTTCGAGCGCACAAGTAATCAAAGTAATACAAATGAGCGCACAATTTATAAAAATAAACAACAAATAGCAAAGGCAAAACACAGTAAGCAAAATCAGCAAGAAGAATCTTTAGTGTCTAGCAAATATATCTTCGGAGGGGTTTAGGAAAGAAGGGATGCAGCGGACCGAAGCAGAGCTCTCTCTTATGTACATAAATATGTACAATCAAGGGCACAATAAGTCAGCTCTAGAGAAATTAGAGAAATGATGGCAAATTTTGATGCAAAACGGCAGCTGGGTAAAAAAAATACTAAAAACTGAAAAACATTGACAAATGTGTGACAAGCAAACTTATTGTCAGTTGATCGATAGGAAAAGTCGTTTTCGGAAGCGTACAAAAGAAACACTTTTTGATAACTTTATTTGACCGAACTGATGTACAACTTTTTAGCAAGCAGCTTGGAAAATGAACACATATGGGTAGCTTAAATTTAGTTTGTAAGCCAAAATAATGGATCAATCATAATCAGAAAATCAGAGTTCAGTGCGTCGAAAGTTAAGAACAAACAGTGTTTTTTATAACACACACGCAAATGTGAAAACCGATTCCCAGCCAATGCATACTTTATTATAAACTCTTTTATAACGATATCAAAATATTTTTCGAAATTTGTCCAAGAAACATTTCAACACATTTTTTATGACCCGAGCGTCGCCGAGTTTAGTGCTCGTTATCAATTAAAGTGCATAAGTATATAACATAATCATTACCCACTTGAATCATATTGAAAAAAGTCAGGTTCAAAAAGTAACGTTACGACACTTTTTATTATTTATTAACAAAAAAAAATCCTGAGAAGAAATGCATTTTATTTTGATTTTATTTTCACTTTAAATGTGTACGACGTCCGCGTTGGACACAACGGAAATGCCCAAATATGTTTTTTCAAAATGAAAGTGCTTCTGTAAAATAGAAGAGTATTCGAGCTTCTACTGAAGCCAGATTGGTTTCTTAACTTTTTTAGATCGATTATACACCATCAAAATGAAAATCGCTGGCATCAAAAAGGCTTGTCTCTCTTTCTCTCATCAGTTGTCTAAATGAGTCTCAGCTACATATGTATTTGTCTGTCACCGCGTACTCAATTTATTTAATTTTAAATAGAAAGTAACCTCAATTGCACTTGTAAAAAACATAAGTAAATAACATTGGAATACATAACAAAAAGAGAAGTCACGTAAAACATGCCCCGAAATCGACTAAAGTGAGTGAAAGGCCGCCTTAGCCAAAGCTGCGAGACCGAAAAACAGCACAAAGAGGAAGCGCCGCATACACAAAATTACATGATGAGAAAGTAAGTGCCAAGGTATTAATAATAATAGTCAGTCAAAGCAACACTACTGTGTGTACCCTGTACCCGTGCCCTGTGTGCCCATATAAATAGATGCTTGGTCTTTCGTTTGGCGGTAGTAATGAGTATCACAGATTGATTTGGTCTATTTTTTTATATCCCTGCAGAGGGTATATTAATATTGTCACGATGTTTGTAAAGCATAGAAGGAAGCATTTCCGACCCCATAAAGTATATTTATTCTTGATCAGCATGACGAGCTGAGTCGATAGAGCCATGTCCGTCTGTTTTTATGCTATCTCATTCCTCAGTTTAAAAGCTATCTTGGCCAAACTTTGCTAAAAGTCTTTAAATACACATAGGCTGCACATTTGACGGAATTGGCCGGATCGGATGACTATATCATATAGCTGCCATATAAACGATCGGTCAAAAAACTAGTTCTAGTGAGAACAACTATTTTGATCTCCATCGTAGCGTTACCAATCCTTGCTATATATTAGTTTTATAGACAGGGAACTTTGATATGGCAGAAAACAGCCCCATAATGAACATGCCCCTTGGGAACAGCACTAAACAACGAAATTTAATCAAATTTCTGAACTAAAGTTCGCTAATGAGTGGACCGGGATGCCCAAAAAAAGGCAACCTTTACCACGTTTACTATTATTAAAAAAAAAAATCTTCTTTTTAATTAAGCCTGCTAGAAACAACGTTTTCGTCACACCGTGCCGTGCTATTTTTTATAAGATCATTTTAATTCTTTTTAATTAAGCCTTTTTCGGATTGACCCTGATCTTTTTTTTTCTGTGTGGCATAGATCGAGCCAGATTCCTTGACGAACTTTCGTAGTAACAGAACATTCATTTTTGTTTTACTTTCTTGTACAAAAATGTAAGGGTACTTTTTTTTAATATAATAAGTTGGTTGGTTATGCGGCTTGGTCCATTCATCACAATTATTTTGTTTTTTGATTTATGTGAGTGTGTTTTTGCCTGCTGACTATTTATAACATTTCGATTCATATTTTGAATTGCCTCACGTTCACAGAGCCAAACGCCAAGGTAAAGTGAAAACGAAGCTGTTAAATAAGAAGTTCGAAAAACTTTCGCTTTGACTTTGGACTTGGCCAACCAACTAAAACTGGAAATGGCTCTTGGGTCTTGGTCCGTTGGCGTTGACCTCTCTTATGTCACGACTGTTTATATTTTATATATTTGCTGACTTTTCACTTTTGACTTGCGACGAAATTTATGATACGATTGTGTCACGACACACACACAATCAGACCACCTTCGGATACTACTCAACGAATGATTTTGTTTTGTCTTAGAATTTTTTTTATAAAAAAAAAAATATTTATACTAAATGGCAAGAAATTAGCATAAGAGTTCAAATAAATTAAATAAATACAAGCACAATGAATGAGCGACCACTGAGTGATTTCCAGATATCAAACTCTAATCAAAATCATATGATATGTTGATAACGACAGCAGCAGTACAACAGTACAAATAATCAAATTAGTGAAGGCTAGATAAAGCGTTTTAATGGATAATTAAATACCGATTGGATATTTCCAACCATCTGTTTAGAGAAAGATAACTAGAGACGATACCGAATTTTTGATTCGCACATTTCCTCCATGGAATTTTTAGATTAAATTGTGCAACCTTGCGTGTATGGCACATAATTCTGGATATTCTGTAGTTGGTGGTGTTTCTGCTCATCAGCTGAACCGAAACAGCTATACTAATTGCTGAAAAAAACCATGTTATGAACCAAACCGGTGGTATACATTTTCCAGTTGTAATACCCAAGCGTTTTGCATCCCTGCTATCGGATTATGGTGTTAGAATCATTGGAAACTGAAGTCAACAGAGCTTAATTCAAAACAATACATTCTACTTAAACTGATTCATTATGAGGGAAACCATTTAAAAACTACCCAAACTGGTTTAAGCTTAAGGGTATTTTGGGCAATTTATATAATTTTGAGCTCGGAAGTTCGAAATTTTTTTTTGAGAACTAGCCACCTATGATAGCATCCGTTTTTTAGATCATTGATTCCAAAGTTTGTTTAATGATTCCCAAAGAAAGCAAAATATGACTTTGGTAATAGTTTTCATAGACTACAAAGCTTAAATTTGCCTTGTCAATATCACTTTCAGAAGATGACAACGCATATCAAAACAATCGTTGGCGATCATGAAAATTAAACAGGGTAACAAAGCGGGAAATATTTATATACATAAGCAAAGGAAAGCTACCATCGGCTCCTCCGATGTTTATATACCCTTGCAGGTTCAATATCTTATATAAGGAAACGTTTTCAGCAAAAGTTTTTCTCACTATGACATATTCTAAGTCCGATCGGTTGTATGGTTCCTTCTATGAGTTACAAGCATCTGCAAAATTTTAATAAAACCTGCAAGGGCACTCTTTGGGTGGATAAATCAAATAAAGGAAAAAAATAAAAGGCTACGCCGATGTTTAAAATACCCTTACAGTTTTAGAAGACGCTACCATTGATGACAGAAAAAATTTTCTCACTAGAACCAGTTTTTAGACCGATCGTTCCTATGGCAGCTATATGCTATAGTCATCCGATTTTGATCAATTTTTCCAGAATTGTGTGGAAGTATATGAAACTAAAATATACCCCGATTGGTGATGCTACGATGGAAAACAAAAACGTTTTTCTCTCTAGAACTAGTTTTTGGACCGACCGGTTTATATGGCAGCTATATTGTATTGTCATCTGATTTTGACAAATTTTTCCGGAATTGTGTGGAATCATATAAAACTAATATATATCACGATTGGTGATGCTTCGATGGAAAACAAAAAAGTTTTTCTCACTAGAACTAGTTTTGGGACCGACCGTTTATATGGCAGCTATATGCTATAGTCATCAGATTTTGATCAATTTTGCCAGAATTGTGTGGAAACATATAAAACATATATATACCACGATTGGTGTCACTGCAATAGAAAAAAAACTAGTTTTTGGACCGATCGTTCCTATGACAGCTATATGATATAGTCATCCGATCCGGCCGATTCCGACAAATGTGCAGCGTATTTGTATTTAAAGACCTTTGGCAAAGTTTGGTTAAGATAGCTTCAAAACTGAGGGAGGAGATAGCATAGAAACAGACGGACAGACGGACGGACGGACATACGGAAATGAACTCAGCTCGTCATGCTGATCAAGAATATATATACTTTATGTGGTCGGAAATGCTTGCTTCACTGCGTTACAAACATCGTGACAATTTTAATATACCCTCTGCAAGGGTATAAAAATACGCGCTCCGGAAAGACTCCTTTTTAAAATCGCTAATTGTGTTTAAAATATGTGCCCTCAAAAATTCATTGCAGAAAGGAAAAAAATCTTCATTAAAAATGTTGTTATAAATTATTTTTATAACAAACACAAACCATAGTTTAATCTCGATCGTATGTAAAAGTTGAAGAGGTTACAACTTTTTACGGTTATTTTTACCCACTTGAAGTCCGGCCGCAACCGTGATGGGCAGCACTTTATATTTTGTATAGCCCCACACTTAAAATTTATTAGCTATATACAAACTTTAGGAGGTACAGAGTATATTACAGTCGGGCTTGACCGACATTCTCAGTTGTTTTTTAATAGACATTTTTTATAGCCAAAAGAAACATAGAAGGCTATATCGACTCATCTCATCATACTGATCAAGAATATATATACCTTATAGGGTCGGAGATGCTTCCTTTTATATGTTACAAACATCAGCACAATTTTAATATACCCTCGGCAAGGGTATAATTAAGCTTTTTTGAGTATTGAGCGTATTAAGTAAGAGAAAAAAATCGGAATATGATTTGTGTATTGTATAATTTTATTAATTTTCTACTTAAGTTGGGTTAATCATGGACCGAACCCAGGTTCGATCTAAAACCTTCGCTCCAATTTCCAGACTTTACCCATTGGTGAATTTTTGTTCGATCCCAACAACTAGAGCTTCGCAAAAATTATTTGAGCGTGCAGCCCTGCTAAAGCACATTTTGTGAAATTGGGTTTAGTTGGTTGATTACA
The DNA here is from genome assembly GCA_018904225.1 of Lordiphosa mommai. Classification (NCBI taxonomy): domain Eukaryota; kingdom Metazoa; phylum Arthropoda; class Insecta; order Diptera; family Drosophilidae; genus Lordiphosa; species Lordiphosa mommai. The sequence goes on along the minus strand of JAEIFT010000360.1, from coordinate 161,717 downwards.
AACAAAACTGTATTTCTTCACCTATTTAACCTAACCCACATAGATGTGTACTAAATAAGATGGCCTTTCTCTCAATTTAAATTTCTTTTGAATAATATTTATTTATTTTAAATAATTTTCTACCAAGAGTTTTAACAGCTGTCTTCATATTTTAGCTCGGTGAGCCCCGCGTTGTTTTGGCTGTACTTTGTCGTGGGATTTTCCCAGGCGACATCGACATGTTTATACGTTACCCACGGGAATTTGTCTATGATCAGCCCTGACCTACCCTTCGGACTGCGTTGTTCGGTTCGTTTTGTTTTAGTACGAGTATCTCGGGTTTGATAAGGTTTAAACTTGAATGTACACAGAGAAATATTCGATCTAAAAACAAGACTAAAAATCTCTATATCAAGAAGCTTGCAATCTAGAAATATCAAAATTCAAGAATCCTAAGTTTTAATAATGTTTTTCAGATATTATAAGCGAACATCAAAAAACAAAACCAACTGAACAAAAAATATATGAATTTAAAAAAAAAAACATTAAAATTTGTTTAAAGTAATATTTTGGTTTTTCTTAAAAAGGAGATGGTTTAATCTTAGAGTCGAGAACGAACCATTTCTATTTAAGATTGACCAATCTAAAATAAAAATGTAATTTAATTTAAAACGGTTTGGTCACGGTTTCAAGAAAGAAATCTTGATTTTTTCTCTGTGTAGGTACATAAATATGTACTTAGTTTCTATTAAAAGCACATATAAAATATAGGTATGTGGAACAACAAATAATAATGTGGTGAGTGTGTGTGTGTGTGTGTTAGATGATTCCAGTTTCGCCGCTGTTTACATAACCCTAAACCAAAGTCAAAACTAATTTTACTTTTAACAAAATACAAAACATTGGTTTTTGTATTGTTTTTTTCTGTTTTATCTCCGTCCACCTTGGCCGCTCATAAATTAGCACTGAGCTTCAGTTTTCGTCAGTGACTTACTTTCTTTTTCGTTGAGAAAGGTCCACACCTGCGACTGCACAAAATATTTTCTTTCTTTATTTTCATACCCTTGCAGAGCGTATATTAAAATTGTACTGATGTTTGTAACGCATAGAAGGAAGCATATTCGACCCCATAAAGTATATATATTCTTGATCAGCATCAAAAGCCGAGCCAATCTAGCCATGTCCGTCTGCCCGTCCGTCTGTTTCTATCCTATCGTAAAATGCACATAGGCTGCACCTTTGACGGAATCGGTTGGATCGGATGACTATATCTTATAGCTGCCATAGGACCGATCGGTCGGAAAATGTGTTTAACTACGAAAAGTTTTTTTTTATGGTATCAAATTTTTATTATCAATAAAATTCGTTAATATCTGATATCTTTATCCTATATATATTTTAACGGTTAAATCAGTTGGAGTGAACTTTTGCAAGTGTATTAAAACATCGGCACTGTCGAAATTAGCTTTGCCTTCTCGTTTATATTGCTTTATGTATGAATCAATTATCAATTTAAAAACAAAAAATAAAATAAATAAACGAAATTAAAATAAGAATTTTGTTCTCAGTTTTGGAAATTCCGAACTTAGTCAGCTTTTGAGATCGTTTGTACTTTCCTGTTTCCGTTAATTTTCCCTGTTAAAGTACGGAATTGTAATTACGGAAGTGCAGTTATGTACTTAGTTTGTTATCACCCCACTTGATGAAATTTTTAGTTTGAGGCGTAATTTGTAGCATATAGCGTAACATTTGGCCAGATCAGGAAATCGATCGAAATCAACAAATACTTACTAAGAATATTTAATTTTCTTCTGCCTGTCACATATATTTGCACTAATATGGTATACCCTTTAACTCTACGAGTAACAGGTATACAAATTTCTATGATATATTCGTAGTTAAAATTTTTTGTTTTCTTTGTTTAGAATATACATTGTTTAATAGCGATTGCCGCGCATATACATTGCATGATTCCAAGCTGTTCCAAAAAACAGTATATGAATTTATAGTAATAATACCTATTTGATTTTCGAAACTCGATCGAAAGGAGAGAGTCAAACAGTGTTACAAATCGAATCTTTCACATTGTATTAATTATTTCAAAAGCTTAGTCCGCTTTTTTCGAGTTTTTTTTCAAACTCATTGTTGTAAATTCATCCTAATCCAAAACTTACTTTTGCCTTTGGCCAGTCCGCTGGCTATCTGAAGAAATCCATAGATGGCTATAACCACACAGGGTAAGGCTATAACACCAAAGGACACGTAATCAATGTGTTCAAAATAATTGGTAATTTGCTCCATTTTTTTTTTCAATGTTTTCATTTAACAATTGTGTTTTTTTTTTTTTTTTTTTGGTAATGCGCAGGCGCGTAGTTTGCCAGTCGTTTTCTGCAGTTTCGTAAGAGTTTCGATTTTTTCTTAATATTTATGTTTTATTCAATTAGTTGCAGTCTCAGCATGCTGATACGAATAAACCTTTGTTTTGGTATCGTTTTATCCTTTAGTTGTTGATTGTGAATGTGGATTTTGGCATTTAATTCCGTTTGTTGTTGCGTTTGTAGCACATTTAGCGCCATTGTTTCTGGCGTCGTCACCCACAAAAAATGATATTTTCTGTTGGAAATCACACACACAGTTTTTCACCAAAGAAAAAAATTTGAAAAAAAAAACTAGAAAACCCGTTAAAACACTCGTCGCGTTGTAGAATTTTGGCAAAGCGCTTAACTTTTTTTCGATGTGATTGTAACGACGGCGAAATGTCGACTGACTTGACTAACTCAATAAAAATAAATGGTGGGAAACGTAACGAAAGTCGTCGCCGCGACCAACAACGAAAGCAACTACGAGTCATGAGAGAGAGACGGAGAGAGATTTTGTGCGAACCGAAAGCTCTTAAGCTCGCTCTTATGTTGAACATACAGATCAACGTAAGCACGTGAGTTGATTCATTTGGTTCAGTCGGATTCAACTTTTGAGTCACCTCGCTGAAATATGACTTTATAACCGAACCTACCCAGCGTAATTATTTTATTTGCTTATAACTCGACTATCGTTCATCTGATCTGGAAACGGTGAATGGTGGATCGATATTTAATAATGTTTCTATATATTTTACACGTGTCTATAAGGTTCGATCTACCTTTCTTCAAAATTGTGGATGACAGGCAGTTTTTTCAAATCGAGAATTCGATTGAGAATTCTAAGGCCTCAAATCTTTCCCGTTTTGAGGTCCACTCTAATGTTCTTATTAAGAGAGAACAAGCCAATTAAAGAGAGAAAGCCAGTAAAAGCTGTTTAAGTCATTTCATATTGTATTCTCGACCAGAGCAAGATGTATCTAACAAGGTGTGGCGGTTTGACAAAAGCTCAAGTTTCATAGCTTACATATTGTCAGTGTGCAGCTAACACTTGGCGTGAACGGTTGGTCCACGCACGGCTGTTCTCCATGCGCACATGTATGCGCGTACGACTTACACACACATACATACAAAAACATGTGCGTGCATCTTAATTGACACCTGCAATTTTTAGTGTGCCTATGACACTCGACGCGTACGGTCACTCCACGCTTGAGCGAGTGGGTGGGCTCAAGATGTATCTAACAAGGTGTGGCGCTTAGTAAAATTTGTAAACTCAAAAGCTTTAGGTAACTGCGCAAGAGTGAGGCAGACAACGTTTGCATGAAGGTGTGTGTGTGGCTGTGTGTGCGCTACACGAGCCCACCCACCTCTTCCCCGCCTCTTTTGCTCTTTTTGTTTTGGAAGAGGAAGGGGCACATTTGCCTCCACTACGTCAGGAAAGGGTTTGCTGACATCGTCTCTGAGCAATTTAAATTATTAAAAAAATATTTATTGTGGCCCACAAAAGAATTGGCAAACAAAATCAAAGTCCTAACAATTTTGGCGTCACTGTCAACAAGAATTGTCTGATGGAAGGTGGAAAAAAAATTGCGAGGCATGCCAAAAATTTAAAATGCACTTTTTCTTGCAGAAAATATTTACAAGAAGTCTATATACCAACGCTTAGAAATGCTACGTTCTGCATGTTCGCCTTAACTTTGAATATTCTTTGAACCATTATACCAGGGTATACAAATGTAAGTTCAAAATTTTACTTTAAACGAGACCGTAAATTGAAGTCGGCCCTGCTCAACATCGATATACCCGTTACTCAGGGTAAGAATATTTTATTAGATCACAACATAAAAAAAATGGGGGAGATATGAGGTTTTTTCCAAAATGCGGGGGTGGCAACTCTGCTATCGTTCATCTGATCGGAAAATGATGTATGGCGGATCGATAGGTAATGATGATTAAAATATATGTCTAGAGGGATAATCAAATAATCTATTTTCAAAATTGTGGGAGATATGAGATTTTTTTTATATTGCGGAGGTGGGAGGGGGCGTGGCGAAAATTTGAAACAAACTTGATCTGCGTGCAGAAGATACAAGTCTACACTGAAAAAAATGGTAGCTCTAGCTCTTATAGTCCCTGAGATCTAGGTGTTCATGCAGACGGACGGACAGACGGACAGACAGACAGACAGACGGACATGTCTATATCGACTCGTCTATTGATGCTGATCAAGAATATATATACTTTATGGGGTCGGAGATGCTTCCTTCTGCCTGTTACATATATTTGCACGAACTTAGTATACCCTTTTTACTCTACGAGAAACGGGTATAAAAACTGTACAGATTCTTTAGAACCAAGGAAATATCCCGAACCATATTCCAGGCATATGTGGCCTTGTGTGGCTCAGTGGGTAGCGTGTGTGCCTACTTTTGCGGGAGGTTGTGGGTTTGTTCCCGCCTCGGAACATCTAATTTAAAGGTTTTTCTTTAAAACTTTTACGCACAAGGTAACCTTTTCAGCTGTTGGCGCCAGTTGTGGAATGGGTGCATGCAATAACGACCACTGCGTTGGTGCATGCACCTTGTGGAATATGTAGCCATGAAAAAGCTTCTTAGAATCTTTGCCGTTCGGATTCGGCGTATAACTGTAGGGCCCCTTTCTCTTGAGCGAAAATTAAAAGACACACGAGCCAAGAGATTGAGAGAAGCTCATCTTGGCCCCATTTGTGGGGGCTGTAACAGCCAATTTTACATTCTTGCCCAATACCAGAAATTGTTTGTTATAATTTCTGTTTGCTCAACAAATATTTCATCAGGACGCGTGTCTCTGTGCGGTTTTATCTTTCTTTTTCTTTTTCTCTTCGGTTAAACAAAACGTGTGAACAACCCGCGAATGCTGAAATCCCAAAGCCCCACAACCCAGTTGGGCTGGCATTGCTTAAATGCATTTCGCCATACAAATCTGTCCAAATGAGTTTTAGTTCGAGGACCCTAATGACCCCCTCCTACTCCGTATACACACCCATCATAACACACAATACAACAAGTTATATATCTATATATATTGTAAGGCGCAATTTCTTAATGGGGTTCTTGAAATATTAAATTTTTTTATTTTGGGTTTTTGTGTTTGTGTTGTTATTTGGGGAGCAATAAAATATGGCCACATATCTTAACACATTATTGCGGTTTATTATGAAACTGATGTGAGGTGTTTGGCTGGTTGTTTATTAGATTCAATAGGTTCAGTTAGCTGAAGTCTGAAGACATTATTGTACGCACTTACCCTACCCTCTACGAAGTTAAATGTTGCGTTGCACAATTTTGTGTTGCATAAAATTGAGTTACACTTACCTAAAAAGAGAAACAATATTATAAATATTTTTTCTAAGTTAAGTAAAGAAGATCATAAATTGAGTATAAGGCTGAGTTTACACTGTTCAACGCATGAGACATGACAATCTAGTGGGCCCTTATTTTTCCTTGTTTTCACTGTAAATAGCTTGTCATTTGACATTCAAAACTATACAACATGAAGGCTAACTAGATTATCTTGTCCCATGCGTCGAACAATGTGAACCCAGCCTAAGTTAGAAATGAGACGAATCGTAATATATGATTAACAAAGTTTGATGTAAAAAGAAACTAAGTTATGAAAGCATTTAAAACTAACATATACCAAGATTAGTGACGCTACGATGAAAAACAAAAAAGTTTTTCTCACTAGAACTAGTTTTTTGTCCGGCCGTTTCTATGGCAGCTATATGCTATAGTGATCCGATTTTGATCAATTTTTTCTGTATTATGTGAAAGCATATAAAACTAACATATACCAAGATTAGTGACGCTACAATGGAAAACAAAAAAGTTTTTCTTACTAGAACTAGTTTTTTGACCAATCGTTTATATGGCAGCTATACGATATAGTCATCCGATCCGGCCGGTTCCGACATATTAGTTGCAGTAAAAAGAAAACTATGTGCAAAATTTCAGCTCGATAGCTTCAAAACTGAGGGACTAGTTCGCGTAGAAACAGACAGACGGAAAGACGGACGGACGGACAGACGGAATTGAACTCAGCTCGTCGTCCTTATCAAGAAGACATATAGTTTATGTGGTCGGAAATGAATATTTCTATGCGTAACAAACTTCTGGGCAAAATTAATATACACTTTTCAAGTGTATAATTAAATGCGTGCTCAAATTTTTAAGTCAACTATAAGATTCTGGATGTTTTTAAATTTACAAATATCTGACATATATATTCTATATTTATTCTATCGGTTAAATCAGCTTTTGCAAGTGAATTAAAACTTCGGTATAGTCGAAGTTAGCGTTGCCTTCTGATTTTATTATTTGACTCGCACACAGATGCGTGAAAGAACCTTTTAGTTCAAGTTTTAATTGAACACTGACAATATGTAAGGTTTGAAATACAAGTTTTTGAATGAGCATCACACCATGTATATATTTTCAGCATGGATAAAATTGTTTGCTGCATTTTAAAAGTTCTCACTGTATTAAAGAAACTTTTGAACTTGCAAAGCTTATGGTTGGGGTTGCTGCGCTGGTTTTATTGCATACTTCTTTTGCACGCTCAGGTGCTTGAACTTTTTGGGTAAAAAGATAGCGGCGCGTGTCTAGATCCAGACTCCCCTCTCCAAACAAGCACACTCACATCTAGATGCAGGGCCTCTCCTGATTGTGGGTGATTGAACCCTCCCACGCCTAGGCCAGACCTTGGATTTCTTGCTCTCTTCTACCGAACAAAGCAAATAATGTTGGGGTAGGCGACATTTTACACTGAGGCAAAAACATGATTATTATTGTAAATTCAATTCATTTGCATGGCAATCTCATCGGCTTCATGGTCAGGGTAAAACAAGTAAAATAAACAAGAAATAACGCTTTACTTTGTGCTCGTTTCCTGTCTATATGAAAATATATGTATATACATATGTCTCTGCCTCGCGCGTTCTTTGTTCATCTGCTTTATAGGAAGTAATACAAAGAAAGTATTATGTGAAGGAGAGCTGCGCCTTAAAAAAAATTGATAATAATGAGGAAGGTACAAGTAAATGCTGGCCACCTGCTGTTGCTCCCGAACTGCCAAACAACATTTCAATTTGTGGCGGAAGTTGTTTTTATTTTGTCCACTTTCTTAACGAGCAGGAAGTTGACGAAATATTGTTTTAAAATTTAAGATCCTTTATAATTAAAAGGTTTTAATCCAATTATATAAGATTATTAGAAGGTGTGTCTGTCGGAGCGACTTCCGACCCGAAGGGCTTTTAATTCGTGCACTAACAAATACTCAGGGGAAAAAAAGAGAATTTTAAACTTGGATAAGGAATTTTCGAATTCAAGAGTACAGTAAGAATAAAAAGAAAAGAATTTTCAAAGTCAAAAAATACAGTAAGAATAAAAACTCTTGATCCAAGTGAAGAATTCTTTATATTCAAGAAATTTCGTTGTCAACAGTACACTCAGAAACAAAATGGCGTTCTAAAACACTGCACAAATTTCTAACTTTTATACCCGATGCGTTCATATTTTTTCCGTTCTTAAAACTGTTACGAACGAACAGAGAAAATTCGTACTTAAAAATTTAATCGACTGTAAAGCGACTTTCTCGAACACTGAGCTCAGTCACGATATATTTACTCGGTACGGTTGTGGAACTGTTAACGTGCAGAAGACCGAGGTTCGAGTTATAGGGTCAACGAAAAAAAAAATTTTGCGGAAAAAATGGGGTTTGCGAACGAGGTCAGCAATAATATGTTTTTCGTTCCAAAATTAAGACCGGGTGGTTCTTAAACGCGGGCCGTCCAGTTTAAAAAAAAAACGTTCTTAACTTAAGCACGCCGTTCTCTGTATAAGAAACATTGGACTTACCCTACTATTAAGAACGACAACACGGCATTCGGTACATTTAGAACGGATTTTCAGAAGTGTACGGTTAGAAAATAATTTTTATACACTTGAAAAGTGTATATTAATTTTGCCCAGAAGTTTGTAACGCATAGAAATATTTATTTCCGACCACATAAACTATATATATTCTTGATCAGGACGACGAGCTGAGTTCAATTCCGTCTGTCCGTCCGTCCGTCTGTCCGTCTGTCTGTTTCTACGCGAACTAGTCTCTCAGTTTTAAAACTATCGAGCTGAAATTTTGCACAGAGTCTTCTTTTTACTGCACGCAACTAATATGTCGGAACCGGCCGGATCGGATGATTAGATCATATAGCTGCCATAGGAACGATCGGTCTAAGAACTAGTTCTAGTTAGAAAAACTTTGTTGTTTTCCATCGTAGCAGCACAAATCTTGGTGTATGTTAGTTTTATATGCTTCCACATAATTGTGAAAAAATGTATCAAAATCGGATGACTATATCATATAGCTGCCATATAAAGGGTCGGTCAAAAAACTAGTTCTAGTGGGAAAAACATTTTTTTTTTCATCGTAGCGTCACCAATCGTAGTATATATTAGTTTTATATGCTTCCACACAATTTCGAAAATATTTATCAAAATCGGATGACTATATCATATAGCTGCCATAGGAACGATCGGTTAAAGAACTAGTTCTAGTTAGAAAAACTTTTTTGTTTTAAATCGTAGAGTCACTAATCTTGATACATGTTAGTTTTATATGCTTCCTCATAATTCTGGAAAAATGTATCAAAATCGGATCACTATAGCATATAGCTGCCATAGGAACGATCGGTCGAAAAATAAGTCGTTGTGAGAAAATCTTTTTTGATTTTCATCGTAGCGTCTCCAATCGTAGTATATATTTGTTTTATATGTTTCCACACAATTCGGAAAAAATTTATCAAAATCGGATGATTATAGCATATAGCTGCCATATAAACGGTCGGTCAAAAAACCACTTCTAGTGAGAAAAACTTTTTTGTTTTTTATCGTAGCGTCCCCAATCTTGGTATATATTAGTTTTATATGCTTTCACATAATTTTGAAAAAAATTATCAAAATCGGATGACTATAGCATATAGCTGCCATAGGACCGATCGGTCGGAAAATGTGTTTTACTAAGAAAAGTTTTTTTTATGGTATGAAATTTTTATTATCAAGGATTTAATAATTTTAAATATCTGATATCATATCATATATATATTTTTCCAGTTAAATCAGCACAGTCGGAGTTAGCTTTGCCTTCTCGTTTTTAAGTACAAATGTCAGAGTTAAAATTTTGGTAAAAGTCGGATCTTATAGCTGCCATGCAACCAATCGGGTAAAATATGGGTGTTAGTACGAATTTTTTTTGGTTTCCATGATAGCGCTCGTATACTTAGAATATATTAATTTTGTATGCGAAAATGGGTGTTATTGAGAAATTTGTTTTGTTTTTTACGACAGCGTTTTTAAACTCGGCAAATACAAAAGTTAAATGCTTTTAAATAGATTTAATTAATTTGGAATCGGAAAAATAAATCCTACAGCTACAAATGAAGCGATCGGTCAGAAAATGTGTCTTACTGAAAATACTTATTTGTTTTTGATGGTAGAGTGCTAAAAATTTGAAATCAACAATCAATTTATAAATATTTGCCATCTATATCGTATGTATATTCTATGGGTTAAATCTGTAGGAACGAGCTTTCGCAAGTGTACAGAAAGTTCGGCTTAGTCAAATACAGATGCCTTCTCGTTTGAATCGAATACAAACGTACATACATATGTGTAGGTGTAGGTACAGTATTTTTTACAAGGAAGAAAAACCCGGTTCTGAACCAACAGATCCGAACTGGCAAAATCAAAACTGCAACAGACAATGAATAGGTTCACTTTATCAACGAATTTTAATGCGTTAAGTGCATACCATATGATCTATATTTGTTAATCATGAAAAAAATATCAGAAACTTGAACGAAAACCACATTGTTCAGCAGCATGGAAATTAATTAAAATAAGATCGATCCGACTTTATATCATTTTTATACACTTGAAAAGTGTATATTAATTTTGCCCAGAAGTTTGTAACGCATAGAAATATTCATTTCCGACCACATAAACTATATATATTCTTGATCAGGACGACGAGGTAGAAGGTAGAAGACCAGTTCTTAAGGTTGTATTGACTGCATCCTCAAGCATGAACTTTGCTCCACTAAAATTGCAATATCTCCTAAACTATTTCGAATTTTTGAAAATGGTTTGAAGGGGATGTCAAAGGAATGCCCAAGCTATAATAATAATGCAAAAGAAAGAAATCGAAAAAAAAAAATTTTTCAAAGGTAGAAGACCAGTTTTTAAGGTTGTATTGACTGCATCCTCAAGCATGAACTTTGCTCCACTAAAATTGCAATATCTCTAAACTATTTCGAATTTTTGAAAATGGTTTGAAGGGGATGTCAAAGGAATGCCCAAGCTATAATAATAATGCAAAAGAAAAAAATCGAAAAAAAAAAATTTTTTCAAAGGTAGAAGACCAGTTCCTAAGGTTGTATTGACTGCATCCTCAAGCATGAACTTTCCTCCACTAAAATTGCAATATCTCCTAAACTATTTCGAATTTTTGAAAATGGTTTGAAGGGGATGTCAAAGGAATGCCCAAGCTATAATAATAATGCAAAAGAAAAAAATCGAAAAAAAAAAAATTTTTTTCAAAGGTAGAAGACCAGTTTTTAAGGTTGTATTGACTGCATCCTCAAGCATGAACTTTGCTCCACTAAAATTGCAATATCTCCTGAACTATTTCGAATTTTTGAAAATGGTTTGAAGGGGATGTCAAAGGAATGCCCAAGCTATAATAATAATGCAAAAGAAAGAAATCGAAAAAAAAAAATTTTTTTCAAAGGTAGAAGACCAGTTCTTAAGGTTGTATTGACTGCATCCTCAAGCATGAACTTTGCTCCACTAAAATTGCAATATCTCCTAAACTATTTCGAATTTTTGAAAATGGTTTGAAGGGGATGTCAAAGGAATGCCCAAGCTATAATAATAATGCAAAAGAAAAAAATCGAAAAAAAAAATTTTTTTTTCAAAGGTAGAAGACCAGTTTTTAAGGTTGTATTGACTGCATCCTTAAGCATGAACTTTGCTCCATTAAAATTGCAATATCTCCTGAACTATTTCGAATTTTTGAAAATGGTTTGAAGGGGATGTCAAAGGAATGCCCAAGCTATAATAATAATGCAAAAGAAAAAATCGAAAAAAAAAATTTTTTTCAAAGGTAGAAGACCAGCTCTTAAGGTTGTATTGACTGCATCCTCAGGCATGAACTTTGCTTTACTAAAATTGCAATATCTCCTAAACTATTTCGAATTTTTGAAAATGGTTTGAAGGGGATGTCAAAGGAATGCCCAAGCTATAATAATAATGCAAAAGAAAGAAATCGAAAAAAAAAAATTTTTTTTCAAAGGTAGAAGACCAGTTCCTAAGGTTGTATTGACTGCATCCTCAAGCATGAACTTTCCTCCACTAAAATTGCAATATCTCCTAAACTATTTCGAATTTTTGAAAATGGTTTGAAGGGGATGTCAAAGGAATGCCCAAGCTATAATAATAATGCAAAAGAAAAAAATCGAAAAAAAATTTTTTTTCAAAGGTAGAAGACCAGCTCTTAAGGTTGTATTGACTGCATCCTCAGGCATGAACTTTGCTTTACTAAAATTGCAATATCTCCTAAACTATTTCGAATTTTTGAAAATGGTTTGAAGGGGATGTCAAAGGAATGCCCAAGCTATAATAATAATGCAAAAGAAAGAAATCGAAAAAAAATTTTTTTCAAAGGTAGAAGACCAGTTCCTAAGGTTGTATTGACTGCATCCTCAAGCATGAACTTTCCTCCACTAAAATTGCAATATCTCCTAAACTATTTCGAATTTTTGAAAATGGTTTGAAGGGGATGTCAAAGGAATGCCCAAGCTATAATAATAATGCAAAAGAAAAAAATCGAAAAAAAAAAATTTTTTTCAAAGGTAGAAGACCAGTTCTTAAGGTTGTATTGACTGCATCCTCAAGCATGAACTTTGCTCCACTAAAATTGCAATATCTCCTAAACTATTTCGAATTTTTGAAAATGGTTTGAAGGGGATGTCAAAGGAATGCCCAAGCTATAATAATAATGCAAAAGAAAAAAATCGAAAAAAAAATTTTTTTTTCAAAGGTAGAAGACCAGTTTTTAAGGTTGTATTGACTGCATCCTTAAGCATGAACTTTGCTCCATTAAAATTGCAATATCTCCTGAACTATTTCGAATTTTTGAAAATGGTTTGAAGGGGATGTCAAAGGAATGCCCAAGCTATAATAATAATGCAAAAGAAAAAAATCGAAAAAAAATTTTTTTCAAAGGTAGAAGACCAGCTCTTAAGGTTGTATTGACTGCATCCTCAGGCATGAACTTTGCTTTACTAAAATTGCAATATCTCCTAAACTATTTCGAATTTTTGAAAATGGTTTGAAGGGGATGTCAAAGGAATGCCCAAGCTATAATAATAATGCAAAAGAAAGAAATCGAAAAAAAAAAATTTTTTCAAAGGTTGTATTGACTGCATCCTCAAGCATGAACTTTCCTCCACTAAAATTGCAATATCTCCTAAACTATTTCGAATTTTTGAAAATGGTTTGAAGGGGATGTCAAAGGAATGCCCAAGCTATAATAATAATGCAAAAGAAAAAAAAATCGAAAAAAAAATTTTTTTTCAAAGGTAGAAGACCAGCTCTTAAGGTTGTATTGACTGCATCCTCAGGCATGAACTTTGCTTTACTAAAATTGCAATATCTCCTAAACTATTTCGAATTTTTGAAAATGGTTTGAAGGGGATGTCAAAGGAATGCCCAAGCTATAATAATAATGCAAAAGAAAGAAATCGAAAAAAAAAATTTTTTTTCAAAGGTAGAAGACCAGCTCTTAAGGTTGTATTGACTGCATCCTCAAGCATGAACTTTGCTCCACTAAAATTGCAATATCTCCTAAACTATTTCGAATTTTTGAAAATGGTTTGAAGGGGATGTCAAAGGAATGCCCAAGCTATAATAATAATGCAAAAGAAAAAAATCGAAAAAAAAAAATTTTTTTTCAAAGGTAGAAGACCAGCTCTTAAGGTTGTATTGACTGCATCCTCAGGCATGAACTTTGCTTTACTAAAATTGCAATATCTCCTAAACTATTTCGAATTTTTGAAAATGGTTTGAAGGGGATGTCAAAGGAATGCCCAAGCTATAATAATAATGCAAAAGAAAGAAATCGAAAAAAAAAAATTTTTTCAAAGGTAGAAGACCAGTTCCTAAGGTTGTATTGACTGCATCCTCAAGCATGAACTTTCCTCCACTAAAATTGCAATATCTCCTGAACTATTTCGAATTTTTGAAAATGGTTTGAAGGGGATGTCAAAGGAATGCCCAAGCTATAATAATAATGCAAAAGAAAAAAATCGAAAAAAAAATTTTTTTTCAAAGGTAGAAGACCAGTTCTTAAGGTTGTATTGACTGCATCCTCAAGCATGAACTTTGCTCCACTAAAATTGCAATATCTCCTAAACTATTTCGAATTTTTGAAAATGGTTTGAAGGGGATGTCAAAGGAATGCCCAAGCTATAATAATAATGCAAAAGAAAAAAAATCGAAAAAAAAAATAATTTTTTTTCAAAGGTAGAAGACCAGTTCCTTAAGGTTGTATTGACTGCATCCTCAAGCATGAACTTTGCTCCACTAAAATTGCAATATCTCCTAAACTATTTCGAATTTTTGAAAATGGTTTGAAGGGGATGTCAAAGGAATGCCCAAGCTATAATAATAATGCAAAAGAAAAAAATTTGAAAAAAAAATTTTTTTCAAAGGTAGAAGACCAGCTCTTAAGGTTGTATTGACTGCATCCTCAGGCATGAACTTTGCTTTACTAAAATTGCAATATCTCCTAAACTATTTCGAATTTTTGAAAATGGTTTGAAGGGGATGTCAAAGGAATGCCCAAGCTATAATAATAATGCAAAAGAAAGAAATCGAAAAAAAAAAATTTTTTCAAAGGTAGAAGACCAGTTCCTAAGGTTGTATTGACTGCATCCTCAAGCATGAACTTTCCTCCACTAAAATTGCAATATCTCCTAAACTATTTCGAATTTTTGAAAATGGTTTGAAGGGGATGTCAAAGGAATGCCCAAGCTATAATAATAATGCAAAAGAAAAAAAATCGAAAAAAAAAATTTTTTTCAAAGGTAGAAGACCAGTTCTTAAGGTTGTATTGACTGCATCCTCAGGCATGAACTTTGCTTTACTAAAATTGCAATATCTCCTAAACTATTTCGAATTTTTGAAAATGGTTTGAAGGGGATGTCAAAGGAATGCCCAAGCTATAATAATAATGCAAAAGAAAGAAATCGAAAAAAAAAATTTTTTTCAAAGGTAGAAGACCAGTTCCTAAGGTTGTATTGACTGCATCCTCAAGCATGAACTTTGCTCCACTAAAATTGCAATATCTCCTGAACTATTTCGAATTTTTGAAAATGGTTTGAAGGGGATGTCAAAGGAATGCCCAAGCTATAATAATAATGCAAAAGAAAAAAATCGAAAAAAAAAATTTTTTTTTCAAAGGTAGAAGACCAGTTCTTAAGGTTGTATTGACTGCATCCTCAAGCATGAACTTTGCTCCACTAAAATTGCAATATCTCCTAAACTATTTCGAATTTTTGAAAATGGTTTGAAGGGGATGTCAAAGGAATGCCCAAGCTATAATAATAATGCAAAAGAAAAAACGAAAAAATTTTTTTCAAAGGTAGAAGACCAGTTCCTAAGGTTGTATTGACTGCATCCTCAAGCATGAACTTTGCTCCACTAAAATTGCAATATCTCCTAAACTATTTCGAATTTTTGAAAATGGTTTGAAGGGGATGTCAAAGGAATGCCCAAGCTATAATAATAATGCAAAAGAAAAAAAATTGAAAAAAAAAATTTTTTTTCAAAGGTAGAAGACCAGCTCTTAAGGTTGTATTGACTGCATCCTCAGGCATGAACTTTGCTTTACTAAAATTGCAATATCTCCTAAACTATTTCGAATTTTTGAAAATGGTTTGAAGGGGATGTCAAAGGAATGCCCAAGCTATAATAATAATGCAAAAGAAAGAAATCGAAAAAAAAAAATTTTTTTCAAAGGTAGAAGACCAGTTCCTAAGGTTGTATTGACTGCATCCTCAAGCATGAACTTTCCTCCACTAAAATTGCAATATCTCCTAAACTATTTCGAATTTTTGAAAATGGTTTGAAGGGGATGTCAAAGGAATGCCCAAGCTATAATAATAATGCAAAAGAAAAAAATCGAAAAAAAAATTTTTTTTCAAAGGTAGAAGACCAGCTCTTAAGGTTGTATTGACTGCATCCTCAGGCATGAACTTTGCTTCACTAAAATTGCAATATCTCCTAAACTATTTCGAATTTTTGAAAATGGTTTGAAGGGGATGTCAAAGGAATGCCCAAGCTATAATAATAATGCAAAAGAAAGAAATCGAAAAAAAAATTTTTTTTTCAAAGGTAGAAGACCAGTTCCTAAGGTTGTATTGACTGCATCCTCAAGCATGAACTTTCCTCCACTAAAATTGCAATATCTCCTAAACTATTTCGAATTTTTGAAAATGGTTTGAAGGGGATGTCAAAGGAATGCCCAAGCTATAATAATAATGCAAAAGAAAAAAAATTGAAAAAAAAATTTTTTTCAAAGGTAGAAGACCAGCTCTTAAGGTTGTATTGACTGCATCCTCAGGCATGAACTTTGCTTTACTAAAATTGCAATATCTCCTAAACTATTTCGAATTTTTGAAAATGGTTTGAAGGTGATGTCAAAGGAATGCCCAAGCTATAATAATAATGCAAAAGAAAGAAATCGAAAAAAAAAAATTTTTTTCAAAGGTAGAAGACCAGTTCCTAAGGTTGTATTGACTGCATCCTCAAGCATGAACTTTCCTCCACTAAAATTGCAATATCTCCTGAACTATTTCGAATTTTTGAAAATGGTTTGAAGGGGATGTCAAAGGAATGCCCAAGCTATAATAATAATGCAAAAGAAAAAAATCGAAAAAAATTTTTTTTTCAAAGGTAGAAGACCAGTTCCTAAGGTTGTATTGACTGCATCCTCAAGCATGAACTTTGCTCCACTAAAATTGCAATATCTCCTAAACTATTTCGAATTTTTGAAAATGGTTTGAAGGGGATGTCAAAGGAATGCCCAAGCTATAATAATAATGCAAAAGAAAAAAATCGAAAAAAAAATTTTTTTTCAAAGGTAGAAGACCAGTTCCTAAGGTTGTATTGACTGCATCCTCAAGCATGAACTTTGCTCCACTAAAATTGCAATATCTCCTAAACTATTTCGAATTTTTGAAAATGGTTTGAAGGGGATGTCAAAGGAATGCCCAAGCTATAATAATAATGCAAAAGAAAAAAATCGAAAAAAAAAATTTTTTTTCAAAGGTAGAAGACCAGTTCCTAAGGTTGTATTGACTGCATCCTCAAGCATGAACTTTGCTCCACTAAAATTGCAATATCTCCTAAACTATTTCGAATTTTTGAAAATGGGTTGAAGGGGATGTCAAAGGAATGCCCAAGCTATAATAATAATGCAAAAGAAAAAAATCGAAAAAAAAATTTTTTTCAAAGGTAGAAGACCAGTTTTTAAGGTTATATTGACTGCATCCTCAAGCATGAACTTTGCTCCACTAAAATTGCAATATCTCCTAAACTATTTCGAATTTTTGAAAATGGTTTGAAGGGGATGTCAAAGGAATGCCCAAGCTATAATAATAATGCAAAAGAAAAAAATCGAAAAAAAAATTTTTTCAAAGGTAGAAGACCAGTTCCTAAGGTTGTATTGACTGCATCCTCAAGCATGAACTTTCCTCCACTAAAATTGCAATATCTCCTAAACTATTTCGAATTTTTGAAAATGGGTTGAAGGGGATGTCAAAGGAATGCCCAAGCTATAATAATAATGCAAAAGAAAAAAATCGAAAAAAAAAATTTTTTTCAAAGGTAGAAGACCAGTTCCTAAGGTTGTATTGACTGCATCCTCAAGCATAAACTTTGCTCCACTAAAATTGCAATATCTCCTAAACTATTTCGAATTTTTGAAAATGGTTTGAAGGGGATGTCAAAGGAATGCCCAAGCTATAATAATAATGCAAAAGAAAAAAATCGAAAAAAAATTTTTTTCAAAGGTAGAAGACCAGTTCCTAAGGTTGTATTGACTGCATCCTCAAGCATAAACTTTGCTCCACTAAAATTGCAATATCTCCTAAACTATTTCGAATTTTTGAAAATGGTTTGAAGGGGATGTCAAAGGAATGCCCAAGCTATAATAATAATGCAAAAGAAAAAAATTGAAAAAAAAATTTTTTTCAAAGGTAGAAGACCAGCTCTTAAGGTTGTATTGACTGCATCCTCAGGCATGAACTTTGCTTTACTAAAATTGCAATATCGCCTAAACTATTTCGAATTTTTGAAAATGGTTTGAAGGTGATGTCAAAGGAATGCCCAAGCTATAATAATAATGCAAAAGAAAGAAATCGAAAAAAAAAATTTTTCAAAGGTAGAAGACCAGCTCTTAAGGTTGTATTGACTGCATCCTCAAGCATGACCTTTGCTCCACTAAAATTGATTTAAGAACTAAAAATATCTGATATCTATATCCTATATATATTTTACCGGTTAAATCAGTTGGAGTAAACTTTTTCAAGTGTATTAAAACTTCGCCACAGTCGAAGTTAGCTTTGCCTTCTCGTTTTAATTTATATAACAATTTGTAAATGTAATATCAACATAAAATTATGGTATGAGGGTTTTCAGTTTAAATTTGATTTCTTAACAAGTTTCCTAATTGTGAATATCCTAAAGTAATATAAACTATGTTTTCATGATTTACACTTCATTTATTACTAACTAACCTACATTGTTTAATTTAATTTATCCTAGATAATTAAAAGCTTGATGATAATATTATTAATCAAAATGAAAACAAATCAAATAATGTCTTATAAAATGCAATATACTCGAAATACATGCGCTGCCGGCAATTCATCCAGAACAAAACAGAACAGAACAAAAAGAGTGAAAACAGGCAACGCACTCACCGAGAGCACTGAAACGGGTCGAGGTTATGGCACGGCAATGAACTTCAATGCCCGAAAAAAATTTTTTGGCGAAATATACGTTGGGGTTTGGCAATGGCATTGGCATTAGTCTCTCGCCCACCCCACTTCCTCACCTTCTTCTATCAGCAGTTCTTGACTAAAAAAAACACAAACGAACTGCGCGGAATTGAATAAACAAAACAAATAGGTTCAATGCACTTGGAGACGCAGTAGAATTTAATTTGTGCAAAAGCTCAAAACAATTAGCTCATTTAAAAAAGCTACGGCGAGAGCTTTTCATGATCATCAGAGCAGCGGTTTGCTTGACCTTCAATTTTTTGAGTACTCGGAAATCGTGAAACTCATGAAACTCATGAAAAACACACCAGCTGGGAAAAGCTAATATATTTCAAAATTGAATTTCCAAGAATATTTAACAAAAAAAATTTTTTCCGTTTTTTTTTAAACCAAGAATCTATCCCGATTTTTTATTTCAGATAAGCCAAGCTAGAGATATCACTGCCAAATGCCTTTTTTAGGAGGACCTTCGAGAGATCATCTACAGGTGCCGTATTTTCAATATTTTTATTAAAAACTTAAACTAAGATACTATCTGAATAATTATTACTTGGATCTGTTTGATAAAATCCCTTCCTAAACATTTTTTTTTTCAAAAACGTCTTTTTGGGCCTTGCAACTGCGCCCTTAGCAAAAGCAGCGACACTCACCTGTGTTCATAACTGACGAATGGTATTCATCGTTGTTGTTGTAAAAGGAACGCGAATTTGAATTATAATACATTTTGGCTGGTTGCCTGTTAAAGTAATTGTTGTAGATGTTGCTAATGTTACTTCGGTGCTGTTTGCGTCGCATATGCTGATCCTGTTCAGGCTTACGTTTATTGCCAGCCGATATGAACTCCGGGGCCAACAACAAGTTGCTGCTGTCACTTGAAGGTGTTACAGCTGATGTTACCGTTAGCAGCAACATGTTGCTTTGCGCTCTATATATAAGAAAATGTATATTTGTGACAGCGACTGCTGTTCGACACTTAAAAATCACTTTGCTTAAGAAATTTTTTGAAAAAAAAAACAAAAAACAACAACAATCAAATTGACGTAGTAAAAGAAATTGCACACAAATCGTTGCCGCCTAACTTATTGTTGTTGGCTCTTTTCGGGGGCCACCGCGTATGATTGAAGCTCAAAATGAACTGTCCACTGCTGCTGCTGCTCGCGATGTGGTAGTTCTCTCGTCGAACGAAATGAACTTTTGCCCGCAGCCGCAAATTTGTGCAGCAACAGTGGCTTTTGTGCATATTTCCAAGCAACAAAAAAAGTGTTCAAGTGTGAGAGCAGACAGGGAAAAGATAGAGCCGACACATATCATAACGGACAAAGAAAAAGTGAACCGCAACCAAAAACAAAATAATGCTTAAAAAGCTTCAATGATTTCCAGCTAACAGGAAGAGAGATATTGATAAGCAAGGTGAATTTAAATATAGTGTGGCGCTGACTGAAATGCGTAAGTTTAGAGATTTTCTTCTAATTCAAGTGTAAGTAACACACTGAGAATATACAAGGTATGATATGAAAACTTGTGAATGAGCGCCACACCATGTATAAATTCTCTGCGTAGTAAACCAGAGTAACCTTTGAAACTTTGAAATCATTTTTTGGAAATCAATCCAAACTACAAAAATATATAGATGAAAGACAACACTACGTATGATAACAAAAACTTCAGAGCCATGTCGCGCCCATTAAAACTTTACTTTTTGAACATATTGTTTTTACCACGTTAAGTACACACCGTAATCTTACGGGTGAAGGGACGGCAGTATGACCTTAAGTTTTCCATATAAAAAATAATGCTCTAATGTACATACAGTTGCGAAAAAAAATAATAGTACCACTATGACAATCCGTCTATTTGATCAAAAAACAAACAATTAGTGTTGCGATATTTTCAAGTTTTTATATTTTATATATTGCTTAGTATTACCCCCTTTAAGCAAAAAGTAATATTGCCCTTGAAACGGTTATCGATATTTCGATTTTTGGATTTTTATGGGAAAAGGGCAAAAAAAATGCCGAAAAAAATAATAGGACCAGTAACGCTTTGTTCATAAAAACTGTTCTGTTCGGCAGAGTTGCTTTGATGAAAAGCACTTGGTTGAGAGATTTGACTTCATTTTTATTATTTTGATCATCAAGAGTAAGGTAAATCAAAGGCTCGTGGAAAACACTGGAGTTCGGAAAATCTATTGATTGGAAAATCCTTTAGAGATGTTGATCGATTGGTTGGATATTCAAATAAAATGATTCGGAACGCAATAAACTACAAAGAAAAGACTGAAACAATTGCTCCAAAACGATTTCTGGCCAAGTTTTACGACAAAAGATGGATCCGCGAGGACAAAAGGGATCAATTTAATGCTGCAACTGAGCTTAAAAAGGACCTAGATATAAATGAGTCAATGCAAAAGTTCACACATGACCCAGAGAACAAGATTTAAGAACTTGCACTCTCAGCAAAAGTCATTTCTCTTTCACAGTAGTAGGATTCCTGAAACTGATGTGCTTGATGGCCATAAAACCTGCAAAAAACACTGCCACTTTTGGCTTAT
The DNA here is from genome assembly GCA_018904225.1 of Lordiphosa mommai. Classification (NCBI taxonomy): domain Eukaryota; kingdom Metazoa; phylum Arthropoda; class Insecta; order Diptera; family Drosophilidae; genus Lordiphosa; species Lordiphosa mommai. The sequence continues at coordinate 140,668 of JAEIFT010000360.1, read as the reverse complement.
AAATAAGAGATGACCTTTATCGGCGTATCCGTGATTTAGTTACTGTGATTGGCCATATCGGCGTAACTGTGATTAAGTCACAGTGACTTGTAGTCACCAAATCACACTGTTGCTTTTTATATGCAGTCATTGTGATTTTATGATTGCCAGTGACAGTGACTTAATCACAGATACGCCGGTATGTCTCATCCCTAACTTATAGTGTGGCCGAACACGTTCATACATTTCCGAGAATTCCAGTCAGAGCTTTTTTTTTCCAAGAATGGGACCGCCACAGCACGGCTTCGACTGGCACATTGTGAGAGTGAAATGTTAAAAGTATTTAAATTGTGACTTGGGTAAAAAAAATGAAGAAATTTAAATGACGTACAACTTTTCCTTGTATTCACCGAGCCGAGCATCTCCGTACGAACAAAATAATACCCAGAAATACGGGTTCGGATGCGAATTGAAACCCCTTGCTTGAGGTTGTGTTATTTTGTCCAGTCTTTTGTTGCGGACGGGAAGAGTTTCGCCGTCCATACATGGGCATATGAATGGATACATTTTTGTTCATAATTATGAAATATTTTTTAACATCAAGGTGCAAAAATAAATTCTGTGCTTGCAATTTTTTTTAGAACCGAACCCCATCAATTAGAAATCTGGGTTAGGTTCGGGTTCGGGTTCTCGTGATTATTCTCAATGGGGTTCGGTTCCCGGTTCGGTTCAGGCATCACCAGAACCTGAACCGAACCGGTTCTGAAGGGTTTGGTGCCGGACCGGTTTGCAGCCCTGGTTTAAACCAGAGTTGCCCCTTGAAAGCTTGAAATCATATTATTGGAAATCAATGCCAACTACAAAAATATATATAGATCAAAGGCAACACGACGTATATTATCAAGCCCATTAAAACGGTCTAAAAGGTTCTCGTGACTATTAAATTAAACCATGAAAATCATGTGTTAGGTAATAATTATTGAATTGTAAAAGTTGCGGCTGCATATCCCCGCAGACCTAGCCGCTACAGTCCGCCCAAGATGGGTGTTACCTCAATATTTTTGATGGTATGATTGATATAGTCTTAAAGAAAAACTTCCAATCTTTCCAAAAAGTACTTATACATTTTTGTAGCACAATTTTTGCTGTTATACGGCATTTTTAAGGTTAGGAATTTGTCTCTCGCCTTCAAAAATTCTTACAAATTATTTCCGGCTTTAAATAAATATTTCTTGGAACGTAGTCTTAAAATACAGCTTCCAATCTTTCCAAAAAGTATATATACATTTTCGTAGCACAATTTTTGTCTGTTTTACGGCATTTTCAAGGTTAGGAACGTAGTCTTAAAGCAGGGTTCGTAAAATAACACGTTTTTTTTTTACACGCATGATATTAACACAATGTAAAATATACAAGCTGTAAAAAATAATCATTTTCAGACATGAAAATAAAAAAATTTACATATGGCAAAAAATTTTTTTTGGTGTGTATGTGAGAGTCGCTTGTGCGCGGCCAAGCTGCCGACAACGGGTCGGAAATAATAGAAGACGTTACGATGAGTCGCGATCGTCGTCCCTTTTTTATGAGGATCATAAAATTTCTCGATCTGCTGTTTTCGCAATGACCTGCTGACCAGCTATCAAACTGCAAATCAATGTAGCTAAGAGTTAACCCCTTTAATGAAGGATAAATGAATATTCTGCAGTTCATATGCGAATTTATGGGTGCGTATTTTCCATTGACTGCCGTATATTTTAATGCGCTGGTGTTTTGCGATGTAGTCATCTGATTTTAATCAAATTTTGTAGAACTGATTGACAGCACATCATAAACATAATTTAGAGTTTTCTTGGGAAATAAAAAATTCTTGCTAAGACCCATTTTCCGACCGATTGTTCCTATGGCAGCAATAGGATATAGCCATCCAATTTGGACCAAATTTTGCTAAACTGTGTATCAGCAAATAATATTCATAATTGCCATGTTAAAAATGCTATAGATGAATACAAAAAAGGTTTTCTCACTAAGATCCATTTCCGACCCTTGGAAACTGTGACAGCTATTGGATATAGTCAAACGATTTTTATCAAATTTTGTAAAACTTTTTGACAGCACATCATATACATAATTCTTGAGTTTAAGTACGCTTTATTGGGAAGCATAACAGTTTTTCTTACTAAAAATCAATTTTTAGAGATTTCTCGGCTTCTAAAATTGTATTGATATTTTTTGTAACCAAATTTTAAAATATTTTCTAAAGTTTGAACCCAAACATTAAATTTGAAGTTCTTATTTAGGTAAGCTTCTTGCGGTAAGGCTCTGAACCACTTTTGAAACTTTTAAATCTCGTTCGGAACTGGACCTGAAACAGTAAAATGTCTATCTCCATATTACACACCAAATTTAAGATCAAAGCTTAAATTGTGCTTGAACTACTATTGAACCACATTTGTAAACTGTTTTGGAACCGTTCTGGAACCAGTTCCAACGAACACACCAAATTTCAAATTCATAGCTTAAATAATTTCTGAGATAAGGCTCTGAAACACTTTTGTACCGATTCAATTGGGTTGGAAACTGGTCTGAAACGAGTAAAATGTCTAACTCCCAAATATCAAACTAAATAGCTTTCAAATCATTTATAGCTTAAAAATTTTTTTTTAACTACGTTCGAAACACTTTTTTAAGCTGGTTCAGAACCAGATTTGATGTGAAAAAATAACTAACTCCTATTTACCAACACAAACAACAAATTATATGCTCATAGCTTAATAAAAACTCTATTAATCTGGTTCGGAATCGATACTGATACAGTAAAATGTCTATCCCTATATTACACACTAAATTTCGAGTTCATTTCGGCTTTGCTTATGTAGCTCGTTTGATTTTTTAAGGCTGCATTGATGTATGTAGTGTCGCATAAAACTCATAAAACTACAAATTTGTGCTTGGTGTGACCTCCATAATTTTTCATAAGCTAAAAACACTGCAAAAAGGATTTTCCGCGATTTCTTAAAAACAAGAGCTGATCGAGAAAAGCCGATACCAGTTTTGGAATCAGTGCACAATGGCTGTTGGCCTTTGTTATCTATCAACATAAGCTGGTAGGCTCGCATACTTGGGACTTAATTCATAATTATTTTTTAATTGAAATAAACATATCCAGGCCTATTGTCATTTTCAAATTCGATCGATCGGAATTCGTAAAGGTTCTTATCTATTAGAGAATTTGGTAAATAAATTTTGCCATCGAGACAGTCGATCGAAAAAAATGGAAATATGAAGTTAATCGTCCAATAACACAATCGGTTTTTGGGATCGGGAAAATTTTCCAACATGTCCATTGTGATAATATGGGCGTAGCCAGGTGCGCCAGACTTTCCCTAAAGTGGGACAAAATCTCTTGTTGAAAGCAAACGTTATGATTCCTAAAATAAAGATAATGGTACATTTCTCGAAATTATGTCAGAATAATTATATAATCTTTTTCTTTGAAATTCCATTTTTCAAACCGGTTCGGTTTTCCAGATTCCTGAAAAAAAAATAATCTTAAAACCGTAACCAAACAGTATCAAAATTCAACAGAGATAGAAAAATCTTAAAACATGAATATAATCTCATTATTATTCTAGATAAGACAATCTTGAATAGAGCTGGTTCGTTCTTTATTTTAGGATGAAACCATCTCCTTTTTGAGAAAACACAAAAAATTATTTAAAACAAATTTGAAAGTATTTTTAAAAAATCGCATAAGTTGATTTGGCTGCTGAGGTGAACCCACAGTAAAAAATTCAGCTTAATATCTCTAACGGTTTGGGCTGTGCGACGGTCACCAATCAGTCGGTCAGTCAGGTTGAACATTTTTATATATTTATATAGATGATAATTAAATGGAATTTCCAATTGGAGTTTTGAAAATGATTTAGAGTCCGATGGAATGAAGAACAAATAGTGTTTATTGTCAATTATTTTTTGCCAATTTTCCGGCAGATAATATTTTTTGTAATATAGAGCTTTGCCAATAAGCTTAAAGCTAATCGAATGATAAACATGTGAGTTTTGAACAACAAAACATTTCCGGCCATTTTCCGGTAGGTTTTTCCAAAATGTAAAAATCCTATTTGTGTATGTGTGGTTTTGAAAATAAATTTGGAAACAATACTTTCGGGCATTTAACTGATTTTCACCCCATGGGGGTGTAGTGGGTTAATTTTCCGGAAAACTGGTATGCAGATATTGTTGAATTTTTATTTAGATTTTTTTAAAATAAGTTTGGAGCTGATCGGATGATAAACAAAAAAAAGTGATACAATAGTTTTCTGTAAATTTTCCACATTTCCAGGCGGAATTTTCTTTCAGAATAAGATGAAGCTACTGTAAAAAATTCAGCTTGCTATCTCAAACGGTTTGGGCTGTGCGACAGTCACCAATCAGTCAGTCAGTCAGGTTGAACTATTCTGTATATGGGCATTTCCGCAGAAAAGTCTACCATGGCCGAAAAACTAAAAGTTCATTAAAAGTTGTTTCTTACTTGATTTAGAAAAAGTAAATATGCAAATTATTTTTAATTAATGAGTTTAAAGCTTCCCTTTGTACAGATAGCGATAAATCGGGCTAGAAAGTACAAATTTACGTTTTGGCCAGTTTTTCAGTGCATTTTCTCTTTTCGATTTACAGCTCTCAGAGTCATTAAGCAATTCCACTCTTTTCTCAAAATTTTAGGTACAATTAAAAATGATTTTTTTGTTGCGTTGAATAATTAAAAAAAAATTTTCTTCACTTAAAAATTGCCAAATGAAATTTAAGTAACGTCACGTCAGTAACGTCACGTCAGATATAAAGTAGCTAATAAAAAACGAACGAGAAATGAGATTTATATTTGGTAAATTGGAAAATAAACTTATATTATTCTAAAAACTACTGAAAAAAGTTTCATACAAAAAGAAATTCTCAATTCGCAGAGATTAGCAATTTTGTAGTCCGAGTCAAAACTCACTTCCGTTTTAAGTAACGTCACGTCAGGCCATATTTTTACTGATTTCTTTGAATCCTCTGGGTCGATTTTTTAAATTTTTTATCTAAATAAAGTGCTATTGAATTACTACCAAAATATAAAAAAAAAAAAATTTTAACTTGTCTCTTTCATATTTTTTTTTTATATTTTATCGTACGAATGTCACGTCACGTCAGAAAAGAAATGCCCATATACAGATTTATAGATCATCCTTTAATTTCAATAACAGATGCAATTGGTTAATGATATGTGAAATATGAAACATACGTAAGTTTGTGAGTATATTTCATAAATATTTCGTGAAAAAACCTTATCAATTGCTGTTCATTGTCGAACTGAACTTTTTAAAGAAAAAATTTGATGCTGGACTCGCACATATTTCTGTTCTTATCCTTTCATTGACAAAAAAACAAGAACTTAGATTGAGACAAACGAGAGCAAACAAGTGTGATCTGCTGTACAATTTTGATTAAATTTAAGTAATCGTTCTTTTATGGGAGTGCTTTGTTGGTTTCAAGTTTGTCGACTTTCTCTAAAATCCACTTATCCGCTGTTGATTTGGCTTTAATTTACTTTATTTTCATATGCTTTGATCACTTTTCTTAAGGCTTACAAGTAAATACTATTGTATACATTTACATACATACATATGCTGTAATAATTTTTTCATACATGGCTCATAATTGAGGTGCTTAAGACTAAGGAAAAAATTAAGAAATATATGTTATTAAGAAACTGAACAATTGGTAAATTAACAAGAAAAAATATGGCATCCTGAAGGCCGCGAAAACCAGGGAGATAACCGAACGCTGTTTCGCATGCTGGAAGATTATATTGAGTTTAATATAAGCCGTTTCAACACTTAATTGCTTGTTGAAGCTGTTGGCGATTGCTTATAAATGACGCCAGTTATCTCATGATTCTTTTGAATGATGCAGCGTCTACAAAAAATCCAAAATACTTAAGTGGATACCAAAACGACAATAAAACAATTAAAACTTACTTATTGCCGCTGTATAGACAAATAGTGGCAGGAACCGGATTATTGGGTTCCAGTTTGGCCACCTGTTCGGATATGGCCATACCGATGCCCGAAACATTTGGATTGATATGACCCTTAGCTGCAAGTCAAATGTATAAACGATAACTGTAATTGCGTGTTAATGTGTGCGTAAACTCACCGCCCAGACACAAGCCCTGACGATTCGCCAGCAGAGCACCCACTGTGTCCGTCTGTGTAACGCTGCAGGAAAAGCAACAAAAATTGAGCAAAGAAACAAATACTGAATTATTTAATTTGACTTACATATCGCTCAAGACCTTCTCCAGCTGCTGCTCCATGGGGCAAGTTATGTTTTTATAAGTTCTTGAATTATTATTATTTGTTAGGAAAAACAAAAAACAACATATAAATTATGTGACCATTTAGGCGTTAAATACCTTGAGCATTCACACTAGAAATTCTCTGAAACACATCGATAATTTGTGCTATCGACAGTCATATTGCTGAGCAGAAGATGGTATTTTACCACAGAGCTAAAGCGGTCACACTGCCGACACACACACACACACACAGAGAGTGTACACGGCGTAAACATTTGACGCAGACACGTCAGCTAGCGAATTGATTAAAAACAATTCGATTCGTATTTTTTAATAATATTGAGCATTAAGTTTTGTTTAATCTAATTGGAAGAGCTGCCGTCTCTGCACTTGCTAGATATTTGTAGAAGACCATTGTCTGCTTCAAAATGGTAAGCGTAATCCAAACCCAAAACGCACACACATGCGGGCAGCGCATACAAAGAGGAAATTAATGCGGTGTGGCTAAACCAATCCTCTAATAAAATGATTCTCTCTTTGATTTGAAACAGGTACTCATCGCTGCGGCAGTCTGCACAAAGAATGGCAAAGGTGAGTTTTTCAATTGTGAATCCTGTGGCATGTTTTAATTACGGTTTTGTCTTTTACATACACACACACGCCCACAGTTATATTGTCACGTCAGTTTGTGGAGATGACGAAGGCAAGAATTGAGGGTCTGCTGGCGGCCTTTCCCAAACTAATGACCGCTGGCAAACAGCATACCTATGTGGAAACGGATTCGGTGCGCTATGTATACCAGCCCATGGAGAAATTGTATATGCTGCTGATTACCACAAAGGCGAGTAATATATTAGAGGATCTGGAGACCTTAAGGCTGTTCTCAAAAGTGGTGAGTGGTGGAAGAGCATTTAAATGTTCTTTAAAGCTTATACATTCCTCCCTCTTCTATGACAGATTCCAGAGTACAGTCACTCTCTGGACGAAAAGGAGATTGTGGAAAACGCATTCAATCTGATTTTTGCCTTTGATGAGATTGTGGCCTTGGGCTATAGGGAGAGCGTTAATCTGGCACAGATTAAGACATTTGTTGAGATGGATTCACATGAGGAGAAGGTTTATCAGGCCGTAAGGCAGACTCAAGAGCGCGAAGCTCGTCAAAAGATGCGAGAAAAGGCAAAGGAGTTGCAACGTCAACGCATGGAGGCCAGCAAACGTGGAGGGCCCTCTAGCCTGAGCGGACGCAGCGGTGGCTTCAGTTCCGATAGCTTTGGCGGCAGTGGCATAAGCAGCAGCAGCGGCGGTGTTACGGGCCCCTCCCTGGAGCTAGACACCAAACCGTTGGCCAGCAAAGCTCCACAGTGAGTTGTGCCCCCCTTTTAAACAAAACGCATAAAAGTTGTCTTACATTACAGAAAGCCATCTTCACGTAATGCCCTCAAATTGGGTGGCAAGTCAAAGGATGTGGATAGCTTTGTAGATCAGCTGAAGAGTGAGGGCGAAAAGATAGCCAATCTAATACCTGCTTCTGCAGGTGCCTCGGTGGTCAAGGCTGCAGCCATTTCAGCCGACATACACAGAGAAAGGTAAGTGGGGCTAAATGAAAAAGACAAATTATCCATGTGTTAAGTCATGTGTTCATTACAGTGTTCATTTAAAAATTGAGGACAAACTGATGGTATGTTTGGGTCGCGATGGTGGCGTCCAGCAATTCGAGAATTCTGGTTTGCTGACTTTACGCATTACCGATGAGAGCCTGGGACGCATTTTGCTCAAATTGGCCACCACAGATACACAGGGATTGCAACTACAGACTCACCCCAATGTGGACAAGGAGTTGTTCAAGACACGTTCCATAATTGGCTTAAAGAATTTGGCCAAACCATTTCCACTTAACACCGATGTGGGTGTCTTGAAATGGAGATTTGTCTCGCAGGATGAAGCGGCCATACCATTGACCAGTAAGTAGGAAAGAGAACGATTCATAGAAGTGGGTGCGCACAGTATGCATTTTGTATATTTCTGCTTCAAAAATTTATTTTTTCTCTCGCTCTCATTAATGTGTATGTATTAATTCATCTCTTTCCCAGTCAATTGCTGGCCCTCGGATAATGGTGAAGGCGGCTGCGATGTAAATATTGAATATGAACTAGAATCGCAGCAGCTGGAGCTTCAGGATGTGACGATTGTTATACCCTTGCCGTAAGTAGAGAATCCCGAAATAACCTACCACCCACACCCTGGCTCACTTTTCTTATTTTTTTTTCTCATTTCGCAGCTTGAATGTCCAACCATCGGTGGCTGAATATGATGGCACCTACAACTATGATGCACGCAAACATATTCTCCAATGGCAAATTCCAATTATTGATGCAGCTAACAAATCTGGTTCCATGGAGTTCAGCTGCAGTGCCTCCATTCCTGGTGATTTCTTTCCCTTGCAAGTGTCGTTTGTATCAAAGACACCTTATGCCGGTGTCAGTGCCTTGGATGTCATCCAAGTGGACGGCGAGGCATCTGTCAAGTATTCCAGCGAAAGTGTACTGTTTGTGGAGAAATATGAGATCGTCTAGGACCAAGCTTAAATAGTTATGTAAAACAATATATATATATATGTATGCTGATCCATGTGTATGTAATACCTAGTATCCCATAATAAGTTTTTTTTTCTAATAGAGCCGAACACTTCCAACATTTTACGGTAATTGCAATTCGATTATGTCATTAAACTAGTTATGAATAAAAACTCTACACCAGGGATGCCCACAAAGGAAGCCGCTCAATTGTGTGATTACTCATATTTCTGTGCTGGTAAACCGACCATGTAACGGGATCTCTGTTGTTTTGTCTCTATCTCGAACATTTTAAGCAGAGCTGCAACCTCTTTTTGATACCCTTGCAGAGGGCATATTAAAATTGATCTCCAACCCCATAAGGTATATATATTCTTGATACGCCTGTTTAGCTAAGTCGTTTCTATGCTATCTTCTACCTCTTTTTAAAGCTACTGAGCTCCCATACAACAATTCTCTTTTGGCTTGGTCAGCCAAATGGACATAGAAAAAGGTTCCATCTGTTGGTCTGCTTGGGAAATTACCCAACTCAACTAGTGGCAGGGTTAGGAATCGCTCCTTCTCCTCCCCTAGTGTGGAGTTGTGCCGAATTTCTTGAAATAGTTTACATGAACTAGGTCTTATTGTTTGAACTATAGTTCATTTTAACGACCTAGTTTATTAAAAAAATATTGAAAAAAAAGTTCCATCTCTATTGGATGCCATCCTTAATTCTTTGTATTCAGGTCTGCTCATCTCTAAATAGAGTGACCAAGTTCGAGTTGACAAGAGCAGCTCAGTGAGTTTTTACAGTTTACTTAATAGCAGCTTGTACCAAAATGGCGGATACGCCGCCGCGCTTCAAACTATTTCGAGTGGTGGACCCGAGCACGGTGAATGTGCCAATAGACGAAAGATTTGCAAAACTGACATTGTCGACGCAAAAGAAACGGCAACAGGAGAAGCCGATGATGGTTGCACCACAGCAGGCAAATGACTTGCAGGGGCAGGAGAACGAGACACAGCTTGAGTTAAATGGCTCCGATTATATGGACGCCTTGCAATTTAGTGCCAGTCAGCCAGATGAGCAGCCTCTCATTCAGAAGGTGAGTAATTTGACGATGGACACCACACATCAAGAGGTATCCATATGTATATCATCAACCACCGAGGAGGAGGAGAACTCTTGCATTACCATCTCGGATTCTAGTGAAGATGAGGCTGAGCCGGCGGAGAGCATGGCGGTGAGTGAACCGGTTCCAGCTCCTAAGATCCCCTTGCTTACAAAGGATCAGGTACAGCGTATTGAGGCTTTTTTGAGGGATGTGTCTGAAGAGCGGCATAATCTGAATGGCAGTCGACTCTCGCCTTTGTCCTCGGGCAACATGAACAGCCGTTTGGCCAATGCTGAAACCGAATCCATGTCACTGACTGAAGAGGATCAGCTGCCCACTGCAGCAAAGCACTCTGAAGCGGACTTACTTGGGTCTAGGGATATGCACTCCACAAACTGGGCTGAACAGGATACTGAAGTAGGCAGCTTTAATACCGAATTGACTAATCCTCCTGGTAAACACTTTGCAGTGGATGAAACTGTTGTGGGTAGCTTAAACTCAGAGGATTTCCAAGAAGAAAACACCAACAGTCGTAGACTGGCTTGTAATGAAACCGAAATAAATACTATTTGCTCTGACTTGGAGTTGCTGGAGGGAAATGTAACCATACCTGAAACCTCTGATGAATCGGGGCATTTAGGCGAATCCTCAATTGAAGACGAACAAAAGCAGTCGCCTTATAGGCCCCCCTGTTCTAGATCTACCGATAATGAGGAGCAGGCGGCCATTCAAGTCAGCAGCATCAATATCTCGGCCAAGATTAACATTAAAATCCACATACCAACTCTGGACATTAGTTCAAGCGAAGAGACGGAGCAAACTCTGCGGCATCAAAAGAAGGAAGACCAGGACGTGATCTCTGAGGATGAACAGTTCCTTAATCAGGCAGAAAAGCTATTAAATCAACTTTATGGTAAATCCTGGCAAACTCCCGATGTGATACGTACGCTCAAGCGTTCCAGTGGCAGTGGAGGCACCAAAACTAGGCTTAAGCCGCCTTCAGCTATGCCCTCTCAGCCGGATGAAAGTCTTTTGGGAGACTTCAGCATATGTAAGCGTAATTTACACTAAGCCCCCATAGATTTTTTAAAACTACTCCTTTTCTCTCCATTGCAGTCAAGCGAGCGTTGTACTGTTCCACGCAGACCCCCTTAAACTCCACCCATTTGCCCCGGAAGCTAAGAGCCTGCCAGACAGAGAAACCTAAACCAAAACCATGCACCAATCATAAGGATGAGGCACGCTGGCGTGCCTTAATAGACACGGACAGTGGCGCAGATGCCTCCGATGATGAGGAGGCAGATGTGACGGAAAGTAGTAGCTGTAACTCCTCTCCCAGCAGCAGCAGCAGCAAAAACAGCAACAAACTCACCTATCTGGATCTGACCAAGGCCGAGGTTGAAGTGGTGCAACAGAATGATACATTGCCGGGTAAGAGAAAGTCCTGTCTTATCTTCACCTAGCAATGCAAAAACTTGAATTTATTTTACAGTTCCGGAAACTTTAGACAATATTCTACGCTCATGCCAACCTCCTAACAAGCCCAAACTGCAAGCCACACCCACATCCACTAGAACCATGACTCGCCGCCAACTCTTTACCCCCAATTCGGGTTATGAAGATGAGAAAATGGCCAAGCAAATTGTGGACAAGGCCTTGGATTTGGACATGTTGGATGAACTAGAAATGGTTCATTTGCCTGGCACACCCGTGCACAAACGATTGCAACAAGTAAAAAAACAGATGGGACTTTTGCAGACTCCCCAAACACCTAAGGCACAGCAGCCCCAAATTAGGACCACAACCACCACTAAATCGAAGAGGAAACAGAAAAGCAAACCCCTTACGCAGCAGCAGCAATTGGAGAAACCCAAAGAGGGCTTCCTTAAATCCCTAGAGGGTAACATACCGCGACATCGTTGCAATAATGAAGCCTATTTCTATCGAGAGAACTTTGCCAAAAACAAAGAGCAACTGGCCTGTAATCTCTATGATTTGTTCAATGCTCAGATTTTTAATAACGAGCTGCAGGTGCCGATCACCTGGTCTAAATTGTTGCGGAATACCGCTGGACGTTGCAAGAATAAGAGAAAGTAAGAGAGAAATGGTTGACCCCTAGAGACCTGAGTAATTAATCCATTTTCAGACTTCAGCAGCGTAGCAGCGTGGTGGAGTTGAGCGTTAAGGTGCTGACCAGTGCGGATCGTCTGCGCTGCACTCTCATCCATGAACTGTGCCATGCCGCTTCCTGGGTATTTAATGGTGAGGGCGGACATGGACGCGTCTGGAAAATGTGGGCCCGGCGTGCCAATGACAAATTCCCCGACCTGCCGCCTATCAAGGTGTGCCACAATTATGCTATCGAGTTCAAATATACCTACAAATGTCCAAGCTGCAATACGTCGTAAGTGTGAAGTGTCTCCTTTTTATACCCTTGCAGAGGGTATATTAAAATTGTCACGATGTTTGTAACGCAGTGAACGAAGTATTTCCGACCACATAAAGTATATATATTCTTGATCAGCATGACGAGCTGAGTTCATTTCCGTCTGTCCGTCTATAGTCGGATGACTATAGCATATAGCTGCCATATAAACGGTCGGTCCAAAAACAAGTTTTAGTGGGAAAAACTTTTTTGTTTTCCATCGTAGGATCACCAATCGTGGTATATATTAGTTTCATATACTTCCACACAATTCTGAAAAAATTTATCAAAATCGGATGACTATAGCATATAGCTGCTATAGGAACGATCGGTCTAAAAACTAATTCTAGTGAGAAAAACTTTTTTGTTATCAATGGTAGCGCCTTTCAAAACTGCAAGGGTATTTAAAACATCGGCGTAGCCGATGTAAGCCTTCTATTTTTTTCTAATAATTCTAATAAATTTATCTATCTTTCTATCTTACCTTCCAGTTCGCATGCTCATTCCCGCTCACGCAAAGTGGAAACTCTGCGCTGTCGCCTCTGTCATGGCCCCATCCAATTGCTGCTCAATAAAAAGGACAAGTCGGGAAATATAGTCTCAACGCCAGTGGGTGAGGCCAAAGGCTTTGCCAAATTCGTCAAGGACAACTTTAAAAAGTATAAAACTGATCAACTAACAGCAGCCCAGGTAATGCGCATTCTGGGCACGGAATATGCTAAACAAAAGGAAGAGCAAAAGGAGAATGCAGCGTCGATCGCCAACCAAGTTAATACATTGACACTATCCGATGACGAGCGATCGGAAAAGGACTGATTAATCTGTATACCACTTTGATCTATACTATACATACAAATTACATGTATATATATATATATATGTTTCGGTAAGTTATTTGTACTAAAAGCCAATTTCGATTTGTACATTAAAAATGACAAAAGTGTCAGTTCAACACTTAATCAGCAGTTTACTCTTCTTATCATAACTGACTGACAGATTCAATGGCAATCTAGGAAGAGCCTCATTCGGACAGTACGGAAAAGTTTGTTCCGGAGAAAGCCGGTTCAACTGCGATTTGAGAATTTTAGCACAGAACAATGCATGTTTTGTTAAATAGAGTTGCCTGTTTTCTTTACGGTGAGTTAAAAAAATTTAATTTGTCATTAACATGGAAATTTCGATAGGTTTTCGTTGGGTTATTATACACTTGCAAAGTGTATATTCATTTTGTTCAGAAGTTTGTAACGCATAGAAATATTAATTTCCCATTAACCACATAAATTCTTAATCACGACGACGAGCTGAGTTCAATTCAGTCTGTCTTCCGACCGTCTGTTTTAAAGCTATCGAGCTGAAATTTTGCCAAGAGTCTTCTTTTTACTGCACGCAACTAATATGTCGAAACTGGCCGCATCGGATGACTATATCTGATAGCTGTCATAGGACGATCGGTCGAGAAATAGGTCTTAGTGAGAACAACTTTTTTGTTTTCAATGATACCGTCCTTAAAATCAGTAGTTATGAATATTATATGCTTTCAAGATTCTTAAGGTCTTGCTGCACCTGGTCTTTCCATCTCAATTTCGGTCGTCCTTTTTGGCGGGGTCTCCCTAATTCTTTCGCCTACCGACTGTACACCTTTTTTACCCTATAAAGTATATATATTCTTGATCAGCGTCAACAGTCGATTCGATATAATCATGTCCGTCTGTCCGTATGAACGCTGAGATCTGTGAGATGGTAAGAGCTAGAGGTTTGAAGTGTATGGAACAAATAATTCTTATATTTGCAGGCAGTTGAAGTTTACCCCCCAATTTAAAAAAAAAAACCTCATATCTTCCACAATTTTGGAGTTAGGTTGCTCGAACCTTCAAGACATATATAGGGTATTCACGACAACTTGCTTATTTGATAACCTGTTAAAAAATTAAACTTAATCTTCATCTGTCGTGAACACACTTGTTTGTGAATATCTTGATTATTAAAACTCAGTAAATCAGAGCCAACTATATTGAAAAATTTTCAGATAGGTATTTTGGAAATATAAATTAAGAGAATGGCCTTAAATAATATGTGATTGCTTTTTATGTAATTGCAATCATCAAAAGGTTCTTGGAGAACAAAAAAAAAAGAAATAAATTATAGACCGACCTTACCGTAATTCGAACTCAGGTCTTGTTGACTTTCAGTCTCACAATCAGATCAACGATAGTAGAGTTGCCACCCCCACAATTTGAAAAGCACCTCAAATATCCCGCAATTTTCGAGTTAGCTTGTATGAACCTTCTAGATTGTGCCTGAACACTTTGCCGTGAAAAAGGTTTGTTTGCGTTGGATTCCGCATTGCTCAAAAAATGGCTCGTGTGGATTGGTGCAAAGAAATGCTGAAAAATACGATCACGGTGCTTCAGAGACGATTATAAGATCGTCACAGGTGGCGAATTATGGATATATACGTTTGAGTCGGGAACAAATCAGCAATCGACCGTGCGGGTGTTCCAAGAAGAGCCAAATCCCACAAAAGTTGTTTGCGTACGATGCCCTGCGAAGAAAATGGTCGCCGTTTGAGCAACGTAGGGCGGTCAATTTTGAGTAGTACACGACCATTTGTTTGACGGAAGTCTTTGGAGGAATTCGCAAAACCAAACGCCAAAGTCGAATTATTCTGCATCATGACAATGCGGACGTCACACAAGCAACTGTTTGACCGGTCAAAACGTCGAATTGATGGGTCATCCGCCGTACTGCCCCGATTTAGCACGCAATGATTTCTTTTTATTAACAATCATCTAAAATAAACTGCGTGTTGAACGTTTTTCTACGCCGTACGAAGCTGTTGATACGTTTAAAACTCATGTTTTAGAGGTGCCTCAACAGGATTAAAGTGATCCAACTACTACTAGCTGGCATAGAACGGATCAGTTTGAAAATGAGTTTTAGTAGGAAAAATGTTCTTGTTTTTAATGTAAGCGCTTTTAAAACTCAGCAATAATGAATAATATCTGTTTTGAAACCGGTTTGCAAAATTTTGTCAAAGTCGGGTGACTATATAATGTAGCTGCCAGAGAACCAATCGGTCGGAAAATGGGTCTTAATAAGAACATTTTTTCGATTTTGCCTTCTTGTTTTAAGATTTTTTATTTTGCATTATTATTATAGCGTGGGCATTCCCCTTTAAACCATTTTCAAAAATTAGAAATCGTTTAGCAGATACAACCATTTTAGTGGAGCAAAGTTCTTGCTTGAGGAAGCACTAAATACATCCTTAAGAGGGGGTCGTCGCCCATAGCTGCCATGTATCTCTGGTCCGCCAAGGCATCACATTTAAAATGAATATATCCAACGGTTTATCTCCCTAATATTAAAGTGTTGAAGCAAACTCCGAGAAGTTTTATCTCTCAGCTCCAACAATATGTATGTGTGCCAAAAGCGGTGCTTTAATTGTGCATCGATAACCATTTGTTGGCAAGATCATTAGCATTAAGTCGTTGACCCTTCGCCCTCCAAACGGTAAAACAACACAAATAACAGATCATTTTTTTCTAGATTTTTTCTTTCTCATATTTTTGTTTCACTTTGTTTATAATTACATCATAATTAAAAAATAATACATAAGGTTGCGTTTGAAAAATTGCTGCTGCGCTGATTGGTTGGTGTCCTGACAACAGTAGCGAGTGTACTGAGTGTGTGAGTGAGTGTGGGTAAGTGTGTGTGAAATGGCAGAAATCAATTCATTTTTTTTTCTTCTTTTATATTATAAAAAAAAAAATTAAAAAAAAGAGTACATAATAATCATTCAAAATGTGGAATAAATTAAATTAATGCTAGAACACAACACGGATAGTTGATGATCGGTTTAGATAGATGTTGTGCTGCAAGGCTCCACCACTCTCTATACGCCACTCGCTGCTGCTGCTACTGCTGCTGCTTAGAAGCACTTGCGGTGCACAATGGAGGGGCCAGACTCATCGTACTCCTGCTTGGAGATCCACATCTGCTGGAAGGTCGACAGCGAAGCCAGAATGGAGCCACCGATCCAGACAGAGTATTTACGCTCTGGTGGTGCAATAATCTTTATTTTCATTGTGCTGGGAGCCAAGGCGGTAATCTCCTTCTGCATACGATCGGCAATACCCGGATACATGGTGGTACCGCCAGACAACACAGTATTGGCATACAGATCCTTACGGATGTCCACATCGCACTTCATAATGGAATTGTAGGTAGTCTCGTGAATACCGCATGCCTCCATACCCAAGAACGAGGGCTGGAACAGAGCCTCTGGACAACGGAATCTCTCGTTACCGATGGTAATCACTTGACCATCGGGCAACTCGTAGGATTTCTCCAACGAAGAGCTGGAAGCAGCCGTGGCCATCTCCTGCTCAAAGTCTAGAGCCACATAACATAACTTCTCCTTTATATCACGCACGATTTCGCGCTCAGCGGTAGTTGTGAAGGAGTAGCCGCGCTCCGTAAGGATCTTCATCAAATAATCGGTCAGATCACGACCAGCCAAATCCAGGCGCAGAATGGCATGGGGCAAAGCATAGCCCTCATAGATGGGGACTGTGTGGGAGACACCATCTCCTGAATCCAAAACAATACCAGTGGTACGACCCGAAGCGTACAGTGAGAGCACAGCCTGAATAGCCACATACATGGCGGGCGTGTTGAAAGTCTCAAACATGATCTGTGTCATCTTCTCACGATTGGCCTTGGGATTCAGGGGGGCTTCAGTCAGCAGCACGGGGTGCTCCTCGGGTGCCACACGCAGCTCATTGTAAAAAGTATGATGCCAGATTTTCTCCATATCATCCCAGTTTGTCACAATGCCGTGCTCGATGGGATACTTCAATGTAAGGATGCCACGTTTGCTTTGGGCTTCATCACCCACATAGGAATCCTTTTGGCCCATGCCCACCATAACGCCCTGATGACGGGGACGACCCACTATAGAGGGGAAGACGGCACGGGGAGCATCATCACCGGCAAAACCAGCCTTGCACATGCCGGAGCCATTGTCGACCACCAAAGCAGCTACTTCTTCGTCACACATTTTGTAGGCTACAAAAGGAAAAGAAAGAGAGAAAAAAGGTTAAAACCGGTGCAAAAAAAAATTCCAACCACAAAATGGCGAATCTTATTCAACCCACAAACTAAAGTTCAATACGACATGTTACGTTTTTTCTAAACAATTCACTTTTTCTTATAAAACATATTAACATTCTTTCTTATATTTAACTTTTTTAAATCGTATTTAATGCAATGGGCGTTTAGCGTCGTCAGTGCTCCTACGCTCGCTTTTAAAGTAAGCATACAAATCAATAATTGTTGATTTTTTGGGAGCAGTGTCCAGAGAGTAATATTTGTCAAGCCACTTTTAGGCTTCAACTATATTGTTTTTTTCCCCCATCAAACAACAGTGTTAAATCAATACAAGAAATTCTTTCCATATTTAACAAAATTTTTTAAAGAGTGTCACAAAATCAACTTTACTCACAAAATAATGTAAATTACGGAGTTTAAACTAAACTTGTGGAAAGCGCGCACCAACTGCTCGGACTGACTGCTAAAAGCGGAATGGAGAAAATTTCAAGGCGTAGGCCAGTTAACTGCCATTTTTGATCGCTAAGCTGACGTTGACGACGGCAGCGATTTTGCTGCTGTGGTGGGCTCGCTCTCTCACTTTGCATCAGTGTTTGTGTGTGTGTGTGTGTGTATGTGTAGCTCTGACTCGGTCTGGCTCTTCCAGTGTGACAGAGAGCGCCTGTGCGGGCCACATTTTGTGCCCATATTTGGGCATGTTTTAAAAACCAATTCAACAACGCTCACGCTCACTGCGCCGTTCGCTGGTTATTTGAAAAAACATTTTTTTACTCAATTTGGCTAACCGGCATTTGACGACCACGAGACAGCGACAACTTGTTCTAGACTTCAGAGAGCTACAAAACTTGCATATTATGTACATATGTATGTATGTAACATGCGACTTGCATGTGTATAAAATTCCATTGCCGCTTAAATCATAACTGTCTCCTAACCGTTACTTTTCTTTCTTTCGCACTCTGTCGCTCTTTGGTTTTTGAAAGTTTAAAAAAATGTAGCGTGGGAAAAAAAGAAAGTGTTTGGCAACTTTTTCCACCAAAGATATTGTCAACCAGTGAGGGGTGAAAGCCAAAAGTTTGAAAAAAAAAAACATATAAATGCCTAAACATATTCAAATAAATATTTACAGTATTAAAACACAAAACGTGTCTCAAAAAGAAGTAACGGAAAAGTGTGAAATATTAGATGAAACAAAAATAATGAAGGCAATATATATAATGAAAGTTTACATTTGTATGTATGTATTGTACACTAGAGCGTTTTTTTTTAATGCAAAAATGAAAAAAACACAGAGGCCGCCCCTTAAAGAATTCTTTTTGTTATATAGTTAATAAAATGTCAAACAGATCAATTTAGTTTTAACTTAAAATACTCATACGCCTCGTAAGCAACATAAACTATTTCAACAATCAAGAAATTACTACATTGTTGTTTGTCAATTTTTGAAATCTGGTTTCCATTTTGTTTAGAGAATTTGTTCAAATATGAATTTAAGCCGCTTCTCAGTTACTGAATCTATAGCCCATCGGGTAGAGCGGCATGTCACAGCTTGACGTACGGGAGACGATGGTTCGAATCGAAAATTTTGTTTTTTTTTTTGGATCATCCCCTATTTTTTCCAAACTATAGGAATAGTTCAAATCAGAGTTGCCTTTTGGAAGTGTAAAAACAATGAAACCAGTACTGTGTAATAAATCAGAGTAACCATTGAAAGTTTGAAATCACTTTTTTTTTGGAAATCAATGCCAACTACAAAAATATATAGATGAAAGACAACACTACGTATGATAACAAAAACTTCAGAGCCTTGTCGCTCCCATTAAAACTTTACTTTTTGAACATATTGTTTTTACCACGTTAAGTACACACCGCAATCTTACGGGTGAAGGGGCGGCAGTATGACCTTAAGTTTTAAGACCTAAGACCTTGATTTAAGATGATAATATTTAGTATTTCTTCGACAAAGAGTATTTCAAGATGAGAGAACGGAAATGTGTGTTTGTTTACACTTACACTTTAGTTATCAATATAATGAACTTAAAAATAAAATGTCCTATTTTATTTCTATAATTCATTTGATAAATATTTCCTGAAAATAAAAATCTCTGAGTCTCTTTCGTATTACTTTGATATAAAAATATTGCTATAATACAGTTATATTTGTTTTTTTTTTATCTTTGTAGGAGTCATCGGCTTGTAAGGGGTTATTAACTGCTTCTCCTACTCTTAACAAAATTCCATTATAAATTAATGTATGACCGTTATGTTCAAGTTTACGGAATTTTATAATTCCAAAACTAACTTGATAGGAGATTTTTATTCTCAGATTTCCAAATATTCAACTTTGTTGGATTTAGAGAATTTATGTACTTCCTTTTTCTGGTTTACAGTACAGAATTCTTTAAGAATTCAATTCTTATTTCGAGATTAGGGATTTTTTTATCCCAAAACAAATTTTTTAAAAATATTTTTAAGCTGTGAAACAGTTCCGCTTTTATCTTTAACAACTTTTTTGTAAGTTGAAAATTTCCATTTCACAGGCCATACAATTTTCTCATAATCAGGAGAAGGTTTTTGTTTGCACTTTTTTGAAAACTGGCAATTGTTGTTTACCATATTTTTCATTTGAAAAACACTTTTCACACATCGAAGCACTTGAAAAAAAAATTTGTAAAAAATAATTTCACATTTTGCACCATTTTGTTTGTTGGGTTTTATAATCCTCTCCTTTTCGGTACTTACTTTTGGTCTGTTTTTTGTTTAAAAATAAATAAATATAAATTAAGTCTTTTGGGTTTTTGCTGCTTTAAGCGGTCTATCCACACAGCACAAGAACTCAAACTGTAATGATATGAAAACTGGTCGCAGTTGCCTGTTTTATAAAGCCCGCCTCAGAGCCGGCAAATAAAACAACGACAACACTCACACACTCTTACATATGTCTGTATATGCTCTTCGCTACGGGCTCTCCTTATCAGCGGCAACATTGGTTGTTTGTTACTAAAGTTTTACCATATATGGGTATGAATTGAAATTTCTGAGAATTTCCTTTGCTCAGCGTTGTTGTCGCTCAGTTAACGAGCAACACACGCACACCCAATGGGTGTGTGTTTGTGTACTATGTGTGTGTGAATGTTGGATAGTAGTTTTCCAGCGCATCGCTTGGTTGGGGTTCGTCTGGTTTTTGGGCTTGCCTTAGCCAAACGGTCAGTGATATGGCGATGCATGTGATTCAAAAGGCCATTACTCATAAAAAAAATTTTAAAAAAGTGCGTCAAAATATTCCCTAGAATTTCCATTAGGGCTTTCAAATATTTATCAAGACTGAGAACCTTTAAAAATGTAAAGGTTGTTCAGTCTCGGGGTCCAAACACGTCGTCAAACTTAAGGTTCAGAGTCAAAAAAAAGTTTTTTTTACACTAAATCTTGTAATAGGGTTGTCAATATCGAGACTGAGATCTACTTGAAAAGGGCATAGATAATACTAAGTTTGTGCAAAAGTACGTGAAAGGCAGAAGGAAGTATTTCCGACAATATAAAGTATATATGATCTTGATCAGCATCAACAACAGAGTTGATATATCCGTCTATCAATCCGGTTCTCTACATGAACACATAATTCTCAAAGACTATATAAGCTACACTCTCTTGATCTGGTCTACAGTCATGGCAATAATCCATTTCGTCTATTCCTTTCCTTTTAAGCCCGTTTTTAAGGATACAAAATTTGATTTTTCTGACGTCTGTTTGGAAATTACGTTTTTACTTTTTACTAATCTCTACCCTTAAAGCCCGTTCTTTAATTATAACATTTCGGTTTTTTCCTTCTGGACTTTCCGAAAAAATGCTAAAAAAATGTCTGTTTTTGGATCACTCGTAGTTCCGCGGAATCTCAGTCTCGTCCCTCTAAATAAAAAGTTTAATTTGTTAAATTTCTTAGGGGGCCCCGTTGGTAGGGTCTGGCTAAGTCGTTTTTTTTTTTTATTCTGCCTGCAAGCCAGTCAATCTTAAAACACACAAACGTGGCTTCACTCTCTCACCATACTTCAGCGGTGCTCATTTAGTTGCTCCAGCTGCTCTGTAAGAGAGAGCTCGCTGACTCAGAGCAATATTTCTCTAGAGTCTTGGCCAGAAATTGCGGTCTAACAAAATTGCATGGGAAATGGTTGTACGGAATTCTGTTTCTCAAACAAATGCAAATGTTTTTTGTTTATGTAGAGGAACAAATAAGCAAAATCTTTGTAACAGGAAAAACAAACAAAAAACAATTAAGAAAGTTTGTAAAGTTAAAGTTTGTATATAACATATAACTTTTAACGGTGGGGCTATAGAACTGTGTAAGTTCTACCCATCATGATGTATAGTGGATGATAATAAATAATATTAATTAATATGTATGTGTAGAAGGTTTAATCAATCTATCTAAATATTTGTGAGAGATAGTTTAGTTTTTATACACTTGAAAAGTGTATATTAATTTTGCCCAGAAGTTTGTAACGCATAGAAATATTCATTTCCGACCACATAAACTATATATATTGTTGATCAGGACGACGAGCTGAGTTCAATTCCGTCTGTCCGTCCGTCCGTCCGTCCGTCTGTCTGTTTCTACTCAAACTAGTCCCTCAGTTTTAAAGCTATCGAGCTGAAATTTTTGCACAGAGTCTTCTTTTTACTGCACGTAACTAATATGTCGGAACCGGCCGGATCGGATGACTATATCTTATAGCTGCCATAGAAACGGTCGATCAAAAAACTAGATCTAGTGAGAAAAACTTTTTTGTTTTCCATCATAGCGTCACCAATCTTGGTATGTGTTAGTTTTTTATGCTTTCACATAATACAGAAAAAGTTTATCAGAATCGAATTAATATAGCATATAGCTGCCATAGGACCGATCAGACGAAAAATGTGTTTTACTAAGAAAAGTTTTTTTTATGAAATCAAATTTTTATCATTAATGATTTAAAAATTTAAAATATCTGATATCTATATTCTATATATATTTTACCCGTTAAATCAGTTGGACTAAACTTTTTCAAGTGTATTAAAACTTCGCCACAGTCGAAGTTAGCTTTGCCTTCTCGTTTTTTATATCGCAGGAGTGTCTAAAATCGAAAATAAACTTGATCTGTCTGCAACTATAGGAAGTTTACGTTCCATAAATTTTATTCCCCTGGCTTTTGTCATATCTAAAGATGCTTCCTGCTTGCTGTTACGTACTTGCACAAACTCATTATACTCTTTGTACGTTTGGTACAGAGTATAAAAAGAGGGTAAAGCTGGCAAGTTTGCAACCAAATGCACCTCCAGGGTCAATTAATTGGCAAAGAGCCACAAAAAGAGAGGCTTTTCCTCAATTACTTCCGCTACCGCTCTTTTGCACATAAGGAGTTTCTGGCCACAAACCCATCACCGTGCATTTTGGCCGGTATTGGTAGAAATTTAAATTTGCAACAATTCCATATAAAAAAAAAATCATGTGTCTACACACTCACCAATTGGAGTATGGTCATTCGCATTCCATTCTTTTATTCTCATTCTGTGCTGCTTTCTTGCCAAGGCAATCATCATCATCATCATCTAATCGGCCACTGTAAATTGCTTTGGCTTAACGGTCGTACCAAGAAAACAGGTTAAAAATCGTTGAAAGGTTAAAAAGCGGAAAACTGCCGGCCGGCCGTTTAGCCAAGAAAAATGATTAAAAAGCTATGAAAATAAAAAAAATGATTCGGGATTTTGAATAGTTGGTTTGAACAGAAAAGAAAATTAAACAGTGAAATCTTTTCCGAATCTTCCTGAAATTTCCTGAATTCCTAAATTAATCAAAACTCATACCCAGGTGTTCCACAAAATCGCTTCTGACCCACAAACGACCCAATTTTCATACGATTTGGGTCGTTCTTGGGTCGAAAGCGATTTGTGGAACACATGGGATAAATTCTTTTTTTAAAATCGGCCAGATTTTGTACGCTTAACTTCAAAATTTGTAGTCTCCCCCATCTATTAGAAACCACACATTTCGATCACTATTAAAAGCTCAATTTTGTAAATAAAAATGTCGGCTATTAAAAATCTTTTTCAAAAGTATTCTTCTGGAAAAATTTAGTGATTAGGGTCCCTTGATTTATCTGAATGATCTATCTAGAAAAGCGCAACATTTTGTGACGGAGTGTTATTTAAGTCTACATTTTTTTTTTAGCTATTTCAAATAACATTTCGTAACATTGTCACTGTAATTTTGTTGCCACTTTTAACAGCCGATTTTGCCATTTTAGGGCATGGATTATGATGTTACAATTATGCGGCTAAGAGAACAGTTGCTAAGAGAACGAGACAGCGTAAAAAGTCTGTTAACTAAATGGAAACTAAGCAAAAAAGTGCTCTCCAAGCTTCTTGTTTTATCTTTTACATGGACTATGTAAATATATGCGAAAGGTGAGTGTTCAATTCTGCTGAGCTGCTGCTGAATTGTTTACACAGTCAAATATGCATCTCTTTGCCACACAAACCAATCTAATTAAGGCAACAATTAATGATGAATTTTGGTTTTCTTATAATATCTAACCACCATGGTAAAATACCAAATGCAATAACAAAAAAACTAGCAGTGAAAATGCTTACTTATTTGAACACACTATGTAAGGAGAGAAAGAAAGAGTGAGAAAAGGAAAGAGAGAGAGCGAGGAGCTCTAACGGTACCCATTTCATGCATGTGCGTGTGCGTATGATAATGGCCATGTAAAGCTTACAAATTAATTGCGAAAAATGTAAACATTTTCACATTCAATGACCTTGACAATGGCTTAAACTACAACTGTTTATGGTGTGTGTGTGTGTGTGTTTTTTTGTGTAGAAAACGTGACGAGTTACGTACTTTTGGAGAAAGGTCGTTGATCATGGCTATACTTGTACATACATACAGACATATCCACATACATACTTATGTAGGAATAATTTTTACCTGTGTTAATGTGGTTTCAAAGTCAACGTTAACTCGCACTGCTGTTTTTGGCCATTTTGAGTATTTCTAGTTTCAATAAAACAAAAGCCAGTTGGTTGACAAGGTCATAAAGCAAGACCAAGAGTCAGCCAGCACCAGGGAGGGGAGGAGAAGTCAGTGTGCTACAATTTCTTTAATTGATAAATAAATTTGTGAAATGATGTTGAACAGAAATTTTGAATGAACAGATAAATGAACCTACCTACATACTAGATGTAACCGGGTCGGGATCGAATCATCCAATCATCCAAAGAATAAATAAAAATGTTAACCGTAATAGTATTGAAACTACCATTTCGGTATGGTCTCGGGTTTTCATAAAAAACCATTTTCATTATAAAAGACTCCAGAGCGGTACGAATATTTTGCTAAACCCGAAATGAATTAATTAAAATTAAAATTTGGAATCGGAATTGAATCAAAAATTTTTAGTCGGGACGGAATAGACGTGATTTCGAGATGGGACCGAATTTTTTCAGCTCCCATCTAGAATACATACTAAACGTAAAAATGTATCCAACTTTTTGGTATGACAACAATCTTTAATCGAAAGAAGCCATGCCATGCCCACGTACAACGTGCACACAAAATATGCACACATAGTAAAAATACGAAAAACATAGCTAATTGTTCAGTTAATTTGCTGTTGATTGTACATAAATGAATTGGTAAAACAGTTTATTTTTCTATGAAAATATTTGCAGATTTCACATCGACCATTGCGTGAGTATTAATGTAGGTATTTGATTTCGTGGACTCACAATTTTCACAAAATAAATCCCCCACCCCACCCAACACTGGCTCCCCCAGTAGCAATGCCAATGTACGTTTAAGTTGGGTGCGTGCTTGAAAGAAAGTCTGAGTTGGTCTTTCACTTCGGATAGGTGCATTTTTTCGCATAAAAAATGCGTTGAAGACAGCCACCAAAATAAACAGCCAAGTGCCAAACTACGCAAAGAAATACATTAGAATCTAATGATTAGATGATACTACGAGTACTAATGTAGGTACACACAAATTTGACTTACAATGCCAAGCCAAAAAAGTTAGAAATGGAAAATGCGATTTTTGTATAATACGAATCTGCCTTAAAAATTCCCAACTGGTTTTATCAGTTAACTTTTGGAGTAATGGTTAATTTCTAACCTTCGATTAGTCCATCTTGGTCTACGGATAATTGGATTCAATACAGTGGCCTCGTTTTAAGAACAAATTGGGTTTACAGCCATCTTCTGAATTCCACTTCCACAAAAGTATTGTGGTTTTAAACCGGTTTTTGCACACATGCGATGTTTTTTTCAATTTTTCATTGCAACCCCATTAATTAAAACTATTAAGCTAAATTTTGTAAATAAGTTAAAGTTAAAAAGTTCTAAACAGAGAGCTCTAGAAGAGACTGGTTTAAGTTAATTTAAGTATACTTTTTGTTCATTAGTATAAAAGCTACATTAAATAAATGTGAACAATCGAAAGAAAAAAACCGGTTTTTGCACCAGATTTGGTCTTAAAATCACAAAACTTTTGTGGTAGTGGAATTCAGAACATGGCTGATAGTTTAAGAATTTTATGGGCTTAAACCAAGAACATTTTGTACTTTCTCTTTTAGCTTAAAGAATATATTGAAATATACTTTTATTTCGTTTGGGTTACGGTTACAAATTTAAAAGGGTTAATTGTGGTTAACGTTTACGGATACGGTTTTAGTCTCTGCTTTTACCATATCTCAATTTTTAAAAATTTGATCACCTTTTACTTCAACTAGGTCAAAATTTTATTTTTATTCAAAAAAGACAAGTGACTATGTACTTTAATTGCTGCCCCACCATTGTAATTACTCCATCTGACCAAAGATTTTTTGCATCGCAAAATTGTGACACTCTTCACTGTACGATTACATGTATCAGCGAAAACGTCGCCAAGAATGTGGGTTGCAAAAACACAACCTAAATTGGTTTTTAATGAAAATTACTGACTTATGACAGAGTATATATGTATGTATGTATATATATATGTATGTATATGTATGAATGTATATGAATCTATCCGTGCGTATGTACATTTTTAAGTATAGTGGCGCCCACTCACACACACTCACCCATAACCATTTCAGTTAAGGTTTTTTTTGCATACCCTAAAAATGCGGGGTATATTACCAATCGTGGTATTTATTAGTTTTATATGCGTCCACATGATTCTGGAAAAATTGATCAAAATCGGATGGCTATAGCATATAGCTGCCTTAAGAACGAGCGGTCTAAAAACTAGTTTTAGTGAGAAAACTTTTTGTTATCAAGGCAGCGTCTTTAAAAAAAGGGAATTAAAACATTTGCGGAGCCGATGTTAGCCTTCTATTTTTATACACTTAAAAGTGTATATTCATTTTGCCCAGAAGTTTGTAACGCATAGAAATATTCATTTCCGACCCCATAAACTATATATATTCTTGATCAGGACGACGAGCTGAGTTCAATTCCGTCTGTCCGTCCGTCCGTTCGTCCGTCTGTCCGTCTGTCTGTTTCTACGCGAACTAGTCCCTCAGTTTTAAAGCTATCGAGCTGAAATTTTGCACAGAGTCTTCTTTTTACTGCACGCAACTAATATCACTATAGCATATAGCTGCCATAAAAACGGTCGGTCAAAAAACTAGTTCTAGTAAGAAAAACTGTTTTGGTTTCCATCGTATCGTCACTAATCTTGGTATATGTTAGTTTTATATGCTTTCCCATAACACAGGAAAATTTTTATCAAAATCAGATGACTATAGCATAAGCTGCCATAGGACCGATCGGTCGAAAAATGTGTTTTACTAAAAAAAGTTTTTTTTATGGTATCAAATTTTTATTATCAATGATTTAAAAATTGTAAATATCTGATATCTATATAAAATATGTATATTTCACCGGTTAAATCAGTTGGAGTAAAGTTTTTCAAGTGTATTAAAACTTCGGCACAGTCGAAATTGGATTTGCCTTCTCGTTTTTTTTAATTTTGAAAAATTTAAAATAATCAAAGTAAAAAAATTTTTAAAGTCTTAACCTTACCCTTGCTTATTAGATAACCTGCTGAAAAATTAAATTTAAGCTTCATCTGTCGTAAACCCACTTGTGTGTGAATGTCTTGATTAGGTTAACTCAATTGAAAAATTGTAAGTTAGGTATTTTTAAAATATAATTTAAGAAAATGGCTTTAAATAATATGTGATTGCATATTAGGGTTCTTGTTGAACAAAAAAGAAAAGAACAAAACAAAATTATTTTTAGACCTTACCGTGATTTGAACCCACGTCTTGTTGACTTTCAGTATCAGACCTTAACATCTACACCATTAGCACCAAAATGATTTCTTAAGCTAAGTGTGCATTATAAATCAGTGGCTTTATCACCAAAATATTAAAACTCTGGCACCAATGGACAGCACTGTTTCAAATGTTTACCAACGCTGAAGATGAAATTTG
This sequence comes from Lordiphosa mommai, assembly GCA_018904225.1. Taxonomy (NCBI): domain Eukaryota; kingdom Metazoa; phylum Arthropoda; class Insecta; order Diptera; family Drosophilidae; genus Lordiphosa; species Lordiphosa mommai. The sequence goes on along the minus strand of JAEIFT010000360.1, from coordinate 112,694 downwards.
ATCAGGTAACCACATAACCCAGCTCCGGGCTGGTCATGTCAGCTTACTTTTCGGTAGTATATTTATTTGTTGGCTATCTAATAAGCAAGTTGTCGTGAATACCCTTTTTAATTTAAACTAAAATTATACAATTTTTACTTAAATGCCTATAACTTCTGTATTACTCAATAATAATACGGCGCATTACATTTGTAATAGATCTGCATTTGATGACCAGCAAAAAATAAAATTAATAATACGGCGCATTACATTTGTAATAGATCCGCATTTGATGACTAACAAAAAATAAGGTAATAAAAAACGAGAAAGCAAAGCTAAATTCAACAGCGCCAAAGTTGTAATACACTTGCAAAAGTTCACTCCAACTAATAATACCGATAGAATATATATAGGATATATTTATAAATTCAAAATCATTAAGAATCTGATTGTTATCTTCAAAATTAAATCACGCTACCATCAAAAAATCTTGTCATCCGATCTTAAAAATATTCTGTAAATCTGTTTAAAATAATATGATATTTATAATTCCTGAGGTAAAGAACGTTATTATGGAAAAAAAAGTTCTGCTTATAAAGAACCATTTTTCGACCGATCGTTCCTATGGCAGCTATTGGATATAGTCATCCGATCCAGGCGGTTTCGACATATTAGTTGCTTGCAGCAAAACTTCAGCTCAATAGCTTAAAAACTGAGGGACTAGTTTGCGTAGAAACAGACAGACGCACGGACGGAAATGAGCTCAGCTCGTCGTCCCGATCAAGAATATATATATAGGTTATGGGGTCGGATATGAATATTTCTATGCGTTACAAACTTCTGGTCAAAATTAATATACACTTTGAAAGTGTATACAAATTAAATTCTTGGTGAAAATGGGACTTAAAATCAAGTTTTTTTTTTCTAAAAACTGATCGATTTAAAGAAAAGTTGCAAATAAAGGCCACAATATCAGCAGGGGATAGTGACTTGGACCTAGCCGTCTATTTAGTGAGATTTTTTCTTTACAGGGTTGGTCGGTCCGTTGCGCTTGACTGCCGCCAGCTGGGCGTGTGTGATAAAATGAGCGTATGAACGAACGAACGACCTACCAACCAACTCAGTAAAAAAATAGAAGGCGTAGCCGATGTTTTAAATACCCTTGCAGTTTTTGAAAGACGCTACCATCGGTAACAAAAAAGTTTTTCTCACTAGAACTAGTTTTTAGACCGATCGTTCCTATGGCAGCTGTATGCTATAGTGATCCGATTTTTATCAATTTTTCCAGAATTGTGTGGATGCATATAAAACTAATATATACCACGATTGGTGATGCTACGATGGAAAACAATACAGTTTTTCCCACTAGAACTAGTTTTTGGACCGACCGTTTATATGGCAGCTATATGCTATAGTCATCCGATTTTGATCAATTTTTCCAGAGTTATGTGGAAGCATATAAAACTAATATGTAGCTCGATTGGTGACGCTACGATGGACAACAAAAAAGTTTTTCTCACTAGTTTTTTGACCAACCGTTTATATGGCAGCTATATGATATAGTCACCCGATCCGGCCGATTCCGACAAATGTGCAGCCTTTGTGTATTTAAAGACTTTTTGCAAAGTTTGGTCAAGATGACTTTAAAACTTAGGAAGGAGATAGCATAGAAACAGACGGACCGACGGACAGACGGAAATGGCTATATAGACTTTAAGGGGTCGGAGATGCTTCCTTATATGCGTTAGAAACATCGTGACAATTTTAATATACTCTCTGCAAGGGTATAATAATTCAAATAAAGATGCCATTTCTTCTGCTGCTGTTGAGTCTAATTACACAAATTGAAATGCTCGTCGGCAATGACACTCGCACACACGTGCAAGCGCATGCTTCCCTTTAGCGTTGCTTTTTTTTTTTTTTAGTGGGTGTGTTTTATACAGGAGTTAAAAGTATGTACATACAAAACCCATCAGCCGCACCCCAAAGATTCTCAGATTTGAGAAAAAGGTGACGGAAAGCATTGCGTGAGGCGTGTCATTCGTATTCGACAACATTTTTTATGACCCAGGCCTAAAACTCACCAGTATTACATTCTTTTATCGCCCGAATTTCCCGCTCTTGGAGGTGGCTTTTCCGAAATCAGGAAACAAACTGTCTATTTTTTTTCGCATAATTAGCTAACAAGGAAAAATTTAAGTCATTTCGCAATGCAAACTTTTTCGGGTATATTCGCACCTCCTGAGGCAGCATTTTTAAAAATCGGGAAATCATTTATCTAATCATTTCGCAAAGGTTACATTTATGCCAATAGCTGCTGAAGGTGACTGCTTGTGTTAAAGCTAAATCAAGCAAAATCAGAGGTAGCAGTATATGAACAGCTGACTTTCAGGGCTGTACAAACCCACATTGCTGCACTTAAAATTTTACTTATGCGATATAATAATAATATACCATAACTTCTAGTGAAAAAAACTTTTTTGTTTTTCATCGTAGCGTCACTAATCTTGGTATATGTTAGTCTTATATGCTTTCATATAATACAGGAAAAATTTATCAAAATCGGATGACTATAGCATATAGCTGCCATAGAAACGGTCGGTCAAAAAACTAGTTCTAATGAGAAAAACTTTTTTTGTTTCCATCATAGCGGCATCAATCGTGGTATATATTAGTTTTATATGCCTTCACACAATTCTGGAAAAATTTATCAAAATCGGATGACTATAGCATATAGCTGCCATATAAATATAGCTGTCTAAAAACTAGTTCTAATGAGAAAAACTTTTTTGTTATCAATGAAAGCGCTTTTCCAAAATTGCAAGGGTATTTAAAACATCGGCGTAGCCGATGTTAGCCTTCTATTTTTAAGCATAAAACAACGTTTCATATTACTTTCATGAAACTCTTATCGTACTTTTCATAATTCTTTTGTGAGACATCAACACCAAATGTCATCACATATTTCAAGTATATGCGGGTATGGGGAAACCAAATGTTTTTGGAAAAGATACGGCTTGGTTCTGTCCGGTTGTAGTGTTATCATATAAATATATTTATATGGTAACATAACACTTATATCTTAACAGCCTATAAATATTTTTAAAGAAAATGAAATGATGTAAGAGGAAATACAATCAGTACTGTTTTATAAAGTTACTCGTATGAGTCAGAGAAATCTAAGGTAGCTTACTCGAATGTATGACTGACGTATGCAGAAGCGTGTGCCTAACTATGAATCATTCATTCATGACTCGAACTTTGCCGGACCCTGCATAAGGCCAGCTCCATTGCACTGCTAAACTCATGAATCACCATCGTCATCAACCGCCCCAGCGAGCGCTTTTCAAGTTCAACGGTAAACAAAATAGACTCGTTTAATAATAATAGTAAGCCAAGTCCCGCTCTGAATTCGCAAATCCAAATTATAAATAACTGACTTGAGAATCGTTTAGCAAGCTGAGCAGAGTGAGCGAGAGAAAAGACTGTGTTTCTCTTCTACCTCTGCCACCTATGTTTGTTGACAGTTACGTTCGAACCGAAGAAAAAGCAGCCACAGAGCAAAGTCCCCCAAATGAAATAAAAACTTGTTTAACTTTTTCAAACCGACGGCAGAATCCGGCCGCTTAAAGCAAAACAAAAACACACACCACAGTCCAATCAAATAGACATACTTTAACTTATTATTATTAAGTAAATAAATGTAACTTCAGTTTAGTATCAATTGGTATTTTCCCCCATTTAAATGTCTTATGAAGTCAACTCCAAACTTTCGTTTTTGAGGTTAACTGAGCCCAGCATTGATTTTGAGGATTTTATTCAAATAACCAGCATGGTTCTTTAATAATTGAAATAGTCGACAACAGTCAAGCAACGGTGCTTAGTTAGCTGCCTGGAAATGAAAGAAGACATACTCTTACATATGTACATACATATGTAAATGTCATTATGAAAATTTTGTTGATTCTTTAGCTGCTGTGAATAAAAGTTTTTTTTTCACGAGTTCAAATAGACGAGAATGTAGACGAGACGAGAAAAAACTATTTCAAAGGCTAGAACAAGAATTGGTGGCTCTTATTATAGATTTTGTATGCAACGTCTGACGTCATCAGGATAAATCAAATTATAGTGATTTATGTTCTTTATGATCAAAATAATTAAAGATCGCAGCTGAAGGCCTCGTTGCTATGGTTAATAAGTAAGTTAGCTTATAATTTTAATTATAAGTTAATAAAATTTAAAAAAAAAAAAAAAATTAAAGATCGAAAAAAAATGAACCAGCAAATAACGAGTGTCAACGCTTTTTATACACTTGCAAAGTGTATATTAATTTTTCCCAGAAGTTTGTAACGTATAGAAATATCAGAATTTTTGAAAGATTAAGGGGCACACCTAGTGTGACCGCCTGAAGAGCAAGGCGCAAAAGTGAGAGTAAATTGGTGTTCGAATATAATGCGACGAAAAGCGGCTCTGACCTACTTGTGAACGCTGGCCGGCGACTAAAACTTTGTTTGGTCTCTTGGCTTAGGACTCGGCATGCGTTCGGCTCGTGTCTGTGTGAATTGCTGAATGCTGATATAGATCACCCTTTGCTTCACATGGGTCTACGCCAATAATACTAGGTATACATTTTTAGCCTCTTTCTAACTTATGGATGAAACCAATGAGAAAACATTTTTGTTTTTAATGAAAGCGTTCTTAAGGTCAGCAATTTGGTCCAAATTTGATAGCTGATAGCGGAAAATGGGTCTTTAAAAGAAAAACTGATATATCCTAATTAGTTTCAAGTTTATTATCTCGAAAAAATAATTTTTTAACATTCTCTTCTCTCTTAACATTTTAATAATTTGACAAACTGTAGCCCTTGGAAAACTTTACAAGATTTATGACTTCTAAACACGAGCTTTGCTACGAACTTGATCTTTTTGTAATATGGTACTTTGTTGTTCAATATACTTTTCATGCTCAAATTAAAATACTAAAAGATCCATACGCATCAGACTGTCTTTCTCTCTCTCTCTCTGTTTCGATCAAGAAACAGACCGTATCAAATCGCATTTTCATTTCAGTGTCTATGTTGGAGTCTGGTGGAGGAGACCGAAAAAGAAAAGTGGTTTTAAATGCAACTAAAGGCCTAAGAGATCATGACTCATCAAGAGTTGTGAAAGTGACACGTACGCCAAAATTTGTGCGAAATGTTGTAAATTTTAGAGCAGAAAAATTTGCAAATTTCACCCTAAATGGGATAGCAGCAGGAAAGTCAGCGTAGAATAAGGGTCGTTCTGGGTAACCTTGAGAAGGGGTCTTAAGGGTAGACCGGAAGTCATTGCCAGTCCTGGGCCAACATGCAGGCGAATCACTACAGAAGGGACGTGGGTGATTGAGGGTGGTGAATCACAATCAGCTGTTCTTTTTCTGGTGGTGGTTTCTATGGTGGCAAAATATCGGAACATTCTTGTGATAAAACATGGAAACTATGTACTTGTATACGGGTATATGTATATAAATACATAAGCAGAGACGCCAAAGGCCATTCAAGAGACGGCACTTATTAAGTCAAGTGTAGCCTCAAAAATGCACTTCAAAAAGACCCTCCCTAAGATCGTCTTGCCATGCGAGGTGTTAATTTATGAACAGTTCAAAAGGGCGTGGCTGAGAAATGCTTCTAAAGGGGGAAAAGAAAATCAAGCAATCACTCGGCTAATGCATTAAATGAGTCATGGGAAACGTTTTGATAATCTGTGCTTAGCTGTAACTTAAAGATTCCAGGAACAAAAAGCTAATACTTCTTAACTAAGTGAAGGCAATACAATTCCTCTACCTAGTAGGAGATCTGGTGTTTTCCTTCCAAGGTATATCACGAATATACATACATATGTACGCAGATGCGGCAATTACAAGACACTACGAGAGAAAAATGTTGAAATAACTTTCAGAAAATGAAATATCGACATCAAATTTTGAAATTTTCTTTCTTTTTTTTTCGTCGTTTTAAAATAAGAAAAACAGAAATCATAAACCCTTGAAAGACTAATGATATGGCAGCTGAATGATATTTTGTCTATTTTGGTAACGGGTTACATACCACCTATTGATCATACGATTTCCTTAAGAGGAAGCCCATTAACATATTTGTACATATGTACATCATTGTACATAAATACATATGCTGGTTTATGGTCGCTGCGGAAACGCAGTGGAATTAAAAATGCTGAGCACAACAGCTGAATGAGAGATATCCGAAAGGGAAATGCTCTGCACATAAAGTGATGTTATGGTCATATCGCTGCTTGATATTCAAATGGCATACAACGAGTCCACTTGAGTAAAAGAAGACGCCGGCTGGGTCTGGCTTCACCCTAATCCCGCCCGCCTAATATGTAGTAATAATGTCTGAAGCAGCAGGTAGACGACAATAATCAATTCCCATAATATATTATTTTTTTATTTTTTATATTTTTCCCATAATATTTTGCATATTGTTCAATACAACAGCAATATATCAAAGGAGTATGGAAAGGTTTACCCTTACATATATATGTATGGATATGCAGATGTGGGTTTATATACATAAGTGTTTGCGTCTGTTTATGGTGTGCCAGCTTTTGGACGGGCGTTGCACGTAATGCCGCTGAGAGCAAGGTGTATCTATTACAGGTGCGGCGTTCATTCAAAAGCATTAATTTCATAGCTTACATATAGTCCGTTTGCTATTTATGCAAACGCTGTCTATCTCGCTCTTGCGCATTTAGCAAAAAGCTGTAATAGATACATCTTGGCTGAGAGCAGACGGGATGACGGGTACGGGAAGCTCAAGTTCAAATTCATTTTTATTATTTTCATGTTTCTTGTCGCTTTCCGGTCGACAAAATGAGAACCAGAGCTTAGCTCATGCGCCACGTTCTCTCCCGCTCTTTCTCTGTCTGTCTTTCTTTCTCTATGTGTCAGTGGTGGGCTTTCCCCCTGTTGCAGCGTGGTGAGTACAAAAATCGAAGCATAAAATTGCAGTTTACGAAATGCAATGCCAAATATGGTTATACGCATCGGATACCAAAGTCAGTCAGCAACTCTCTAACGGTCATATGTGCCTTCTCGCTTGCACACTAGTTTTGTTTTCAATTCTTTTTATACCCTTGCAGAGGGTATATTAAAATTGTCACGATGTTTGTAACGCAGTGAAGGAAGCATTTCCGACCACATAAAGTATATATATTCTTGATCAGCATGACGAGCTGAGTTCATTTCCATTTGTCCGTCCGTCCGTCTGTCCGTCTGTTTCTATGCTATCTCCTTCCTCAGTTTTAAAGCTATCTTGACCAAACTTTGCTAAAAGTCTTTAAATACAAATACGCTGCACATTTGTCGGAATCGGCCGGATCGGATGACTATATCATATAGCTGCCATAGGAACGATCGGTCCAAAAACTAGTTCTAATGAGAAAAACTTTTTTGTTTTCCATCGTAGCGTCACCAATCGTGGTATATATAAGTTTTATATGCTTCCACATAATTCTGGAAAAATTTATAAAAATCGGATGACTATAGCATATAGCTGCCATATAAACGGTCGGTCCAAAAACTAGTTCTAGTGAGAAAAACTTTTTTGTTTTCCATCGTAGCATCACCAATCGTGGTATATATTAGTTTCATTTACTTTCACACAATTCTGGAAAAATTGATCGAAACCGAATGACTATAGCATAAAGCTGCCATAGTAACGATCGGTCTAAAAACAAATTCTAGTGAGAAAAACTTTTTTGTTATTAATGGTTGGGCCTTTGGAAAACTGCAAGGGTATTTAAAACAATTTTTTTTTTTCCATCGTAGCGTCACCAATCGTGGTTTATATTAGTTTCATATGCTTCCACATAATTCTGGAAAAATTTATCAAAATCGAATGACATAGAGCTGCCATAGGACCGAAAGAAAAGTTTTTTTCATGGTAGCGTGATTAAATTTTGATTTTCAATAAATTTGAATTTTAAAATATCTGATATCTACATATATCCTATATATATTCTTCCGGGTGAATCAGTAGGAGTGAACTTTTGCAAGTGTATTAAAACTTCGGCACAGTCGAAGTTAGCTTTGCCTTCTCGTTTTACTTTCCAAAGAAAAGCGCCTGCGTTAGTCTCGCAATTTCCGTTTTGTTCGAGCACGTGCAATTTTTCACATGTGTTGTGGCCACTTGCCTGCATTGGGTCTCTCGAAGAACGCACCACTCCTTCATTTTGGCAAGCGAACGCAAATGTGAAGGTTAAACAGCTTTAAGATGTTTTCCAATTTCGGTGTAATTGTTCTTGTAAAGCAGCCAGCGATACCATTCAAGAAAGTACAAGGCAATCAACGTGTTGTGTAGAGTGCTATACGGGGGGGAAGTCTGTCTAACTTAAATTTTTATTTTTTTTTTTTTTTGCAATAACACAGGTTTACAAATAAAACTAAACTTTTTTTATTTGAACTTCTCAGATTGTCTATTATATTATCTTAAGCTGTATTTTCACTTGCCTGAGTTCTCTTTAGAGATGGCCAGCACATAATACCCGATAAGTCCAACGGTACAAGTGACCGTGGCCTCACCTTGTACCCATTTAAAAAAATTTCGATTTTTGTATTTGTTTTTTTCCCTGCTTCTGGGTTTAATCAGAAAACTGCGTTAATACAATGTACTGTTAATTATATAATTAATTGCATATAATCACAGGCACCGCGGAAATCGCGGTACTCAAAGAAATCACATGCATAATTTCAGGGCTAAGCGAAATCAAAATCCCCGCCAATTGGCCAAGAACTGGCGACATGGCCTATCAATATAGTATTTATCATCATTACTTTATGATTTTCATTTCCTTTTTGAGTACTTTGTTGGTTCTGTTTTGAATCGATTCTGTGTGATTACACAACTCCTGGCTAGGCAAATCTTATCGCGGCATGCCTAAACATCACACGGCGTGACGTTGATAAAAACGTCCACATAACTCGATTAGATTAAAACAGAAAGCAATATGCTGTATGCAATACCTGTTATAGCCAGGCTAACGTTTATACGTACATACATACTATGGCCTCATTTTCCACGTACACGTCATAGACACAAAAAACAAAAATATACTTCATCAAAAATGTTTGAGAAGCTTCTTGAAATCCTCTCAGACTGGATTTTTTTTATTTTTCGAGAACATCTAGATTTTATTATGCATTATGCTCAAATGTAAATAAATAAAATAAAATAAATTTAAATAATTTGATTGAACGCAAATCGGTTATTAGCATTACCAAATATCGCATTAATGCAAATAAACAAAATGTGATTTTAAGTTGTCTTTATTTAACAATTTAGTTACACAAAAATGAAATCCATTACCTATATCTAATTGAAATACTTGCATAGCTCTCTAAATCAAGACAAAGATCCACCAAGTTTCAAATTTAAACTTGAATTTTCTAAATCGTTAACTGTTCATAACCGTTAGCGCCAGCAGACCTTAATTCCTCTGGCCACACTGGCCGTAGCTAAACGCTGCTGGCGGCACCTGGCGATTTCTCTTGTAACTTACAAGTTTAACATTTTTCAGTATTTAATGTTTGGTTACTCTAAGCATAAGCAAGCAGAACTTTCTGCGGTAATTGGACCGAAGGACGAAGATTCTTATGATGACCACCACTTTCGAGGATCGGTTGGGTCATGTGAAGACTTGTCACACTCCCACTAATCAGCTTCACTGTGCAACCGGTCTGTGGTTGTTCGCCCTGTTCTGTTTGTGGCCCTGCTTGGTGGCTGGCTATGACAAAGAGATGACCGTCTATGTGGAAGCCGGCAAAAGTGAATGTCTCTATCATAATGTAAAAATGGGCGAGACTATTGACTTCGAGTATCAGGTAATCGATGGCGGTCATGGTGATTTGGACATTAGTTTTACTCTACTGGATCCCATTGGGCTGGTTATAGTAAGCGACTACAAGAAGCCGGAGAATATCCATCGGCATGAAGTGGCCAAAGAGGGTGGCGATTATCGTTTCTGTTTCGACAACAGCTTTAGTCTGTTCAATCGCAAAACGGTGTTCTTTGAGCTAATTGTGGAGCAGGAGGGCGATCAGCTGCACGGCGACACACAATGGAATCAGGTGGATGATTTGTCAGGCCTAACGCCCGAGGAGTACTATGATATGAAGGTGCAGGATATAATGGACTTTATAGGACGCATACGCCAGCAATTGAATAAGGCACGCCAGCTGCAAGATATGCTGCGTTCGCATGAGGCACGCGATCGTAATCTGGCCGAAACGAATTTCCAAAAGGTGAACAATTGGTCCATACTGCAGATAAGTGCCATGGTCGGTGTGGGTCTGATACAAGTGTTTATGCTGCGCAGCATTTTCGAGACCAATGGACGGATGTATGTGCTGTGGCGCAAATTGGGCATTTGATTTGATGCAGAGAGAATATAAAGCGTGTACCAAAGATGCATTTCAAACGGCCCCCAGATAGCCAGCCATCAACCACTTAGTTACTAGAATACACACTGATCTTATATATTATGTAAATTTTTTGTTAAAGTGAGAAGCAATTTTAATGTTAAGCTCGGAATAAATGAGTTAAAATTGAGTTGCACTTTCTTTCCCTCTCTAGCCAAGATTACACTGGCTAAACATGTTGTTTGAAATTTAATTCACTAAAAAAAAAGGGGAACCATTTTCACATAATTTTACTCGTATTTATTTAGCCACTTCCTGCGGGGGATTTAGGGCCATCACCTAGGCCGCTTTGTTTAAACGTTTCTGGCGCTCTAACAACCGGCGTTCGCGTTCAAATTCCTTCATTCGTAGCACATAATCCTCGTATTCGCAGGTCAAGTACTCGTGCTTCTCGTGGGCACACTGATACACAAACGGGAACTTATCTGAGCGACATCCCTGATATGCGAGCAGCTTGTGTGCACAATAATCACGATCCTCCAGCGGCAGTTTGGCCGATTCCATTTCCTCGCGGGTCGCCACCATAATGCGTTCCTTGCGAGGCGCCTCGAAACCCAGCATCGGATCAAAACTGGGCACCACATCCGCACAGGGCGTTACATCTGGCCTCAAATAGTGATTCATACCGTTGCCCATGCTAAGTCGTTGTGGGGGAGAGAAGAACACTTGATTAGTAGATCACTCACATAAAGAATGCCAATTAATAGAAAATCTGAAATAATTACGTAAAATGTTTTTTTTTTGGTGGCAGCTCTGTTGTAGTTTTTGTTGTTCGCTTTGCTTTGACAGCTGCTAGACAAGGGCTGCCAATTTAAGTGACATAAAAATACCTAAATATATACAACATCTGGTCACACTTTTGGTTTGATTTGACCAAGATTCAGTGACCAAGCAAGTCGAGCCACCGTGCGGAGCGCCATTTTCGCAGCAATGAAAACAATGTTTAAGACTTTTGGCTACAAATAAGACGAGGTAAGAGTAACTAACAATAGGGTGAAACTTCCAGCTGAAGAGTGCTGGCATCGGTTTGCCAAGTTGTTCTAAAGTGACGGGGCGGCGCATACCTAACCTCAATTATTGTCACACATCGTAGGTAGGTCGAGATGATTGGAAACAAAGCCAGCGTCTGGGTAAATGTGTGTGTGTGCGTGTCAGAAATCAAATGAAAGGCTGGAATAATAATAGAAAATTTAACAATAAGCATATAGTCGAATTTTCACAAAGAGAATGAGCCAAGAAGAGAAGGAGGAGGAGCAGCAGCGAATCAATCACAACAACAAGCCGCCAGTGTCCAGTTTGATAGCCTATTTCGAAAGCAAGCAACGTCACACGCCCTCTCTCACCTGCAGCCACTCTACTAATTGCATACTCTCTCTCTCTCTCTCTCTCTTTCTTTTTCTCCTTGACACAGAACGTGCCCACAAGGAGGCTAAGGCTGAACATTTGCTGGCCATGGTAAAGAAACGACAAACTGATAACCAGGAGCCTGGCAGCTCCACAGATTCGGGTGAGGAAGAGCCACAGCAAGCTGGTGGAGGTGGCAGCACTGTTGGCACTGGCTTGTGCCAGCATATAAAAAAGTCTGTAGATACTTCGCGACTGCGAAAACAGTTGAAAACAACGGGACTTCTGTATGAATGCACCCAGTGCCAGAAATTGCAGAGCAGCGGCGGGAGCGAGGCCTCAACGGCTGAGTGTGACCAGACGCTGTGGCTCTGCTTAAAATGTGGTACTCAACTGTGTGGACGACCACGCAATCAACATGCCCTCCAGCACTATAAGGTGAGCGAGCAGCAGCACATGTGCCATAACCCACATACAACAACCACTCAACATTTTGTCACTCCTCCCTGACAGACACCTCACTCCGATTCGCACGCCTTGGCTATGAACACGCGCTCCTTTGTAATCTGGTGCTATGACTGTAACAATGAAGTCAGCTCCCATTCACGCAAGAATCTATTAGAGTGTGTGGAGCTAGTTAAGCGTTTGGCCCAGAAGCCACCACCATCCACGTCCACACTGCCTACTAGCATTAGCAACATTGAGTCCAAATTTAAGACAGCTTTGGAACATTTAGGACCCATGGTACCCATGACGGGTGGGGGAAGTCAGCAGTTGCAGCAAGTTGCCATTCCCTTGCCTCCGCCACCGCCAGCCGCTGCCTCCTGTACGCCCGGCATGGCCCAGAGAATAGGAGCCAGTGGATTAGCCAGCAGTAAACGTGTAATGCCTTGCGGATTGCAGGATGCGGGAGTTTCAGCTGGTACTGCAGCAGGGGCTGAACTGGATCGATTGCCCCGTGTACGCGGTCTCACCAATTTGGGCAACACTTGCTTCTTTAATGCCGTTATGCAGTGCCTAGCCCAAACGCCATTCCTGTTGCCCGTGCTCCGTGAGTTGGCCGAACCAGGCGAGGAGTAAGTTCCAACTTTTTTGCTTTTTGATGTGAAAAATTGTTAATTTCGATAAGCAAGGTTCTGGTACAGACAGAAATCGACTTAACGGACACAACAATCACATTCAAACCATTCGCCAGATTAAACTTTTTTTTCTCTCTTGCTTAATCCTTAGTTTCGTGCTGCCTGGCGGTTCGTTTAGTTTCAAGGACAAGGGCGATATTGAACTACCCATGATCAAGGGCACTTTATCCTCTTGGGGTGGTCTCACAGCCGCTTTGGCCCATTCTCTGGAAGAGCTTCAAGCCGGTGGGTCAGTCTTTACACCGAGCAAACTCTTCGACAAACTTTGTGCCAAGTGCCCTCAATTCACGGGTGGGGATCAGCATGATGCCCACGAACTCCTCCGTCAGCTGCTGGAGAGTGTACGTAACGAGGACCTGAAGCGCTACCAACGTGTTATCCTCCAGAATTTGGGCTACAAAGATCAGGAAATCAATAGCGTGTCCGAGGAGATGCGTCAAAAGTGCAAGATCTATGGCAATCAGGCTGGCGATCGCATACTGCGGCCCGAGCAGGTTTTCCGTGGATTTCTGGTGTCCACTCTGACATGCCAGGACTGTTTTAACATCTCATCGCGACATGAGTACTTCCTAGATATGTCGTTGCCGGTAGCCGTGGAGAAACCTCAGCCGCCGCAGCGTCGCAAAACGAGCCCCGAGAACTCACCGACGCCACTGGCCAATCAGACGCAGATTAATACCAAATTCAACAGCCAGGAGGTGACCCCCTTTTTTCTGCATGCCGAGCGGGAGCAGCCAGAGATGCTGGGTCCCTCCAAATCGCAGGTGAAGAAGGAAAAAGAGCGCGAACGCAAGGCTAAGCGTGCGGCCAAAAATCAACGGCTTAAGCAGGCCCAGAAAATGTCACTGAAAATGAACGGAAATGCATTGAATGAGAGAGCGGATGGAGCAAACGAGCCAGGCCACAGCGCAGGCGGCGGAGATGGCGTTGAGGAAACACCCAGAGATGATACTTTATCCTCTAGTGTAACCACATCAGAGCATTCGGATGCGGATGTGGAGGACAATCTAATGGAGGATGCCAAAACCATCACCAAGATCTATACGGACAGCAATGGCAACGCTCAGCCGTTGGGCGAGAAGCGAGATGATACACCCGAACATATGGACAAGGATTCACTGGAAGAAGATGAAAATGGTAAATTGCAATTTATACTTCCATTCTCTCTCATATCCGTTTTTCTTTATACAGATTCTGGCATAGTCACAAGTCCGCCTCACATCACTGCCGATGCCGCCGCCTCTTCCAACTCCTTGAACACAACTCGACCGGAAGCGAAAGCGCCTTCAGCCAGTTTGGTAAGCGCAGGCCTTAGTGAAAAAGGCGCCTCGCTTATACGCCAAATTTCCATCGGCTCAGAGCCAGTTGCTCAAAATGGTGCTAGCGCACAGGTGAGCAACCAGTTGGAGCAGCTAAAATTGCGCGAACAACCCGGCCCCTCTTTTGCGCGAGCGAAACGTGTGCGCACCCAAAGCTACTCGGATTGGAGCACTACCATTGCACCGCGCTATCAATGCGAAGATGGCGAATGCTCGGTGCAATCCTGCCTTAACAATTTCACCGCTGTCGAACTGATGACTGGCCTAAACAAGGTGGGCTGTGAGAGCTGCACACAGCGCCTTAACGGCAGTGATCCATCAGGCAAATCGGTGAATACGAATGCCACAAAACAGCTGCTGGTCTCAAGTCCGCCCGCAGTTCTAATACTTCACCTGAAGCGTTTCCAGTTGGGGCCACGGTGCATTTTTCGTAAACTAACACGGGCCGTTAGCTATCCCATGATGCTGGACATTGCCGCCTTCTGCGGCTCCAAGGTAAAGATGCAACGAATAAACTGGAAATTCCCTTTTCCCTATTCTCTTTTCTTTTGCAGGTAAAGAATTTACCCAATATTGATCGCAAACAAAAGAAGCTGTTGTATGCCCTTTATGGTGTGGTGGAACATTCGGGCGGCATGTATGGTGGACACTACACGGCCTATGTCAAAGTGCGACCCAAATTGATGCCAGATGACAAGCGATGGAAATTTTTGCCACATGGCAGCAAAGCAGAATTGGATCAGGATGATGATCAAGTGAAGAAGTTGGAGGAGTTGCTGGTTAAAGAGAAGGCGCGTGAGATGCGCATGAATGCCATAGACGATAGCGATGATTTCACAAACTCTAGCAGCAGCAGCAGTAATTCCTCCACCTCTGATGAGGGGTCACCGCCTCAGAATGGGGAAGGCGAGGGAGGCGGTAAAGACGAGGAGCAACAGCAGCAACAACAGGAAGAGGCGGCCCATGTACAAGCACCCCCGGGTAAATGGTATTATGTTTCCGATTCTCGTGTCCAGGAGGTTAGCGAGGAGACGGCGCTGAAGGCTCAGGCATATTTGCTGTTCTACGAGCGTATATACTAGGAGTTGTTGTTGGTTATTTGCCTCCCTCCCCTTTTTTTCTACGATTTTTTTATATAATATTTAAATATGCATGGAAAACGCATACACTCATACAAACACGCTCATCTAAATTGCAATGTTTGAGTTGGGTGTGACCAGCTTTAGTTTGTATTTTCTATTGCTAAACAAATTTTAAATTGTTTTTTTTTTCCATTTTACAATCATTTTTTTGTTTTTTTTTTAATGCTTTTTGAATGGAATATAACTAATATTTAAATGATTCATTATTTATTAAATTGGTACACAAATCGGGGAATTAAAGGGGAGAAATTAGTTTTAAGTTAGTTTGTGGTCCAATAAGAGAAAGAGTCAAAACGACACAGCAATTAGCCTAAGGCTGATGGCGCGCATCTGAAATCAGACTAAACTTATGTAATCAAACCAATTGCTCGCTTCTGCCAATAAATATAAATTATTTACCATATATATACGTACATTTATACAATACTTATATAGAAAAAAACGAAATTGCAACGAGATTTATACCACAAACAAACAGTTATCTTATGACTTAGGTTAAATATCAGATTAATTACCACATAATTAAGAAACTATGTAAATTAAAAATTGAGAAAAAATAACTTGGTGATTAAATGATTATGTTTACTTGGGGCAAGTAATTGCAGTGCATTCTTGCTTACGTAATTCAAAATGTATATACATATGTATATACTGCTTACTTCTGGGCAGACAAATAAAAGCGGCTATTTTAAGAAGTACGCAAAAGCTACTGCCTACTTTGCTGAGCCAAGCTAACAAGAATTGCTATTAAAAATCATGTTTTTTTGCGCCTTTGAGGTGCAAGGTGAGGTATGCAAACTTAATTTTCTTTGAGAATTATTTATTCGTCCAAGATAATTTCTAGTGAGTAATGGTAGCATCATACATAATCCACATTGTGCATTCACTCAGGTTGGCGGAGTTAACGGTATAATTGGCCTGAACGCAGATAAAAATGTTGAATAACCCCTACAATTTTAAAGATTTCAAGCTTCAATTAAACTTACGTACACATTTACATGCTGGGCCCTTAATTTAAATCCTAATTGTTTGTTCCAAATTTATTGGAGGCAACCCTACTCTACACAATTGTCTCGGGAGCAAACGTATTCGTATTTAAATTTGAAACTATCGACTAATTCTTCTATTACCATCTCAAAGCAATCGATCATCGATACTTCACATATGTGCTATCGCATTATCGTCGCCATTTCGGCAAGCAGACGTAGCTATTCGAGGACTTCAATTTACTAAAATCATAGTTTAAAAGTTAATTTTTGTGACATCTAGCGCTGCATCCATCCGATCTAGTTCCGAACCTGATCTTTGGCGACTCAAAGAAGGTGAATGATATATTCTTATCTTATAAGAATATAAACTATATATATTCTTGATCAGGACGACGAGGTAGAAGGTAGAAGACCAGTTCTTAAGGTTGTATTGACTGCATCCTCAAGCATGAACTTTGCTCCACTAAAATTGCAATATCTCCTGAACTATTTCGAATTTTTGAAAATGGTTTGAAGGGGATGTCAAAGGAATGCCCAAGCTATAATAATAATGCAAAAGAAAAAAATCGAAAAAAAAATTTTTTTCAAAGGTAGAAGACCAGTTCTTAAGGTTGTATTGACTGCATCCTCAAGCATGAACTTTGCTCCACTAAAATTGCAATATCTCCTAAACTATTTCGAATTTTTGAAAATGGTTTGAAGGGGATGTCAAAGGAATGCCCAAGCTATAATAATAATGCAAAAGAAAAAAAATCGAAAAAAAAAATTTTTTCCAAAGGTAGAAGACCAGTTCCTAAGGTTGTATTGACTGCATCCTCAAGCATGAACTTTGCTCCACTAAAATTGCAATATCTCCTAAACTATTTCGAATTTTTGAAAATGGTTTGAAGGGGATGTCAAAGGAATGCCCAAGCTATAATAATAATGCAAAAGAAAAAAATCGAAAAAAAATTTTTTTTCAAAGGTAGAAGACCAGTTCCTAAGGTTGTATTGACTGCATCCTCAAGCATGAACTTTCCTCCACTAAAATTGCAATATCTCCTAAACTATTTCGAATTTTTGAAAATGGTTTGAAGGGGATGTCAAAGGAATGCCCAAGCTATAATAATAATGCAAAAGAAAAAAATCGAAAAAAAATTTTTTTTCAAAGGTAGAAGACCAGCTCTTAAGGTTGTATTGACTGCATCCTCAGGCATGAACTTTGCTTTACTAAAATTGCAATATCTCCTAAACTATTTCGAATTTTTGAAAATGGTTTGAAGGGGATGTCAAAGGAATGCCCAAGCTATAATAATAATGCAAAAGAAAAAAATCGAAAAAAAAATTTTTTTTCAAAGGTAGAAGACCAGTTCCTAAGGTTGTATTGACTGCATCCTCAAGCATGAACTTTGCTCCACTAAAATTGCAATATCTCCTAAACTATTTCGAATTTTTGAAAATGGTTTGAAGGGGATGTCAAAGGAATGCCCAAGCTATAATAATAATGCAAAAGAAAAAATCGAAAAAAAATTTTTTTTCAAAGGTAGAAGACCAGTTCCTAAGGTTGTATTGACTGCATCCTCAAGCATGAACTTTCCTCCACTAAAATTGCAATATCTCCTAAACTATTTCGAATTTTTGAAAATGGTTTGAAGGGGATGTCAAAGGAATGCCCAAGCTATAATAATAATGCAAAAGAAAAAAATTGAAAAAAAATTTTTTTTCAAAGGTAGAAGACCAGCTCTTAAGGTTGTATTGACTGCATCCTCAGGCATGAACTTTGCTTTACTAAAATTGCAATATCTCCTAAACTATTTCGAATTTTTGAAAATGGTTTGAAGGTGATGTCAAAGGAATGCCCAAGCTATAATAATAATGCAAAAGAAAGAAATCGAAAAAAAAATTTTTTTTTCAAAGGTAGAAGACCAGTTCCTAAGGTTGTATTGACTGCATCCTCAAGCATGAACTTTGCTCCACTAAAATTGCAATATCTCCTAAACTATTTCGAATTTTTGAAAATGGTTTGAAGGGGATGTCAAAGGAATGCCCAAGCTATAATAATAATGCAAAAGAAAAAAATCGAAAAAAAAATTTTTTTTCAAAGGTAGAAGACCAGTTCCTAAGGTTGTATTGACTGCATCCTCAAGCATGAACTTTGCTCCACTAAAATTGCAATATCTCCTAAACTATTTCGAATTTTTGAAAATGGTTTGAAGGGGATGTCAAAGGAATGCCCAAGCTATAATAATAATGCAAAAGAAAAAAATTGAAAAAAAAAATTTTTTTCAAAGGTAGAAGACCAGCTCTTAAGGTTGTATTGACTGCATCCTCAGGCATGAACTTTGCTTTACTAAAATTGCAATATCTCCTAAACTATTTCGAATTTTTGAAAATGGTTTGAAGGTGATGTCAAAGGAATGCCCAAGCTATAATAATAATGCAAAAGAAAAAAATCGAAAAAAAAAATTTTTCAAAGGTAGAAGACCAGTTCCTAAGGTTGTATTGACTGCATCCTCAAGCATGAACTTTGCTCCACTAAAATTGCAATATCTCCTAAACTATTTCGAATTTTTGAAAATGGTTTGAAGGGGATGTCAAAGGAATGCCCAAGCTATAATAATAATGCAAAAGAAAAAAATCGAAAAAAAAATTTTTTTTCAAAGGTAGAAGACCAGTTCTAAGGTTGTATTGACTGCATCCTCAAGCATGAACTTTGCTCCACTAAAATTGCAATATCTCCTAAACTATTTCGAATTTTTGAAAATGGTTTGAAGGGGATGTCAAAGGAATGCCCAAGCTATAATAATAATGCAAAAGAAAAAAATCGAAAAAAAAATTTTTTTCAAAGGTAGAAGACCAGCTCTTAAGGTTGTATTGACTGCATCCTCAGGCATGAACTTTGCTTTACTAAAATTGCAATATCTCCTAAACTATTTCGAATTTTTGAAAATGGTTTGAAGGTGATGTCAAAGGAATGCCCAAGCTATAATAATAATGCAAAAGAAAGAAATCGAAAAAAAAAATTTTTTTTTCAAAGGTAGAAGACCAGTTCCTAAGGTTGTATTGACTGCATCCTCAAGCATGAACTTTCCTCCACTAAAATTGCAATATCTCCTAAACTATTTCGAATTTTTGAAAATGGTTTGAAGGGGATGTCAAAGGAATGCCCAAGCTATAATAATAATGCAAAAGAAAAAAATCGAAAAAAAAATTTTTTCAAAGGTAGAAGACCAGCTCTTAAGGTTGTATTGACTGCATCCTCAGGCATGAACTTTGCTTTACTAAAATTGCAATATCTCCTAAACTATTTCGAATTTTTTGAAAATGGTTTGAAGGGGATGTCAAAGGAATGCCCAAGCTATAATAATAATGCAAAAGAAAAAAATCGAAAAAAAAATTTTTTTCAAAGGTAGAAGACCAGTTCTAAGGTTGTATTGACTGCATCCTCAAGCATGAACTTTCCTCCACTAAAATTGCAATATCTCCTAAACTATTTCGAATTTTTGAAAATGGTTTGAAGGGGATGTCAAAGGAATGCCCAAGCTATAATAATAATGCAAAAGAAAAAAATCGAAAAAAAAAAAATTTTCAAAGGTAGAAGACCAGTTCCTAAGGTTGTATTGACTGCATCCTCAAGCATGAACTTTGCTCCACTAAAATTGCAATATCTCCTAAACTATTTCGAATTTTTGAAAATGGTTTGAAGGGGATGTCAAAGGAATGCCCAAGCTATAATAATAATGCAAAAGAAAAAAAATCGAAAACAAAATTTTTTTCAAAGGTAGAAGACCAGTTCCTAAGGTTGTATTGACTGCATCCTCAAGCATGAACTTTGCTCCACTAAAATTGCAATATCTCCTAAACTATTTCGAATTTTTGAAAATGGTTTGAAGGGGATGTCAAAGGAATGCCCAAGCTATAATAATAATGCAAAAGAAAAAAAATCGAAAAAAAATTTTTTTTCAAAGGTAGAAGACCAGTTCCTAAGGTTGTATTGACTGCATCCTCAAGCATGAACTTTGCTCCACTAAAATTGCAATATCTCCTAAACTATTTCGAATTTTTGAAAATGGTTTGAAGGGGATGTCAAAGGAATGCCCAAGCTATAATAATAATGCAAAAGAAAAAAATCGAAAAAAAAATTTTTTTCAAAGGTAGAAGACCAGTTCTTAAGGTTGTATTGACTGCATCCTCAGGCATGAACTTTGCTTTACTAAAATTGCAATATCTCCTAAACTATTTCGAATTTTTGAAAATGGTTTGAAGGGGATGTCAAAGGAATGCCCAAGCTATAATAATAATGCAAAAGAAAAAAATCGAAAAAAAATTTTTTTTCAAAGGTAGAAGACCAGTTCCTAAGGTTGTATTGACTGCATCCTCAAGCATGAACTTTGCTCCACTAAAATTGCAATATCTCCTAAACTATTTCGAATTTTTGAAAATGGTTTGAAGGGGATGTCAAAGGAATGCCCAAGCTATAATAATAATGCAAAAGAAAAAAATCGAAAAAAATTTTTTTTTCAAAGGTAGAAGACCAGTTCCTAAGGTTGTATTGACTGCATCCTCAAGCATGAACTTTGCTCCACTAAAATTGCAATATCTCCTAAACTATTTCGAATTTTTTGAAAATGGTTTGAAGGGGATGTCAAAGGAATGCCCAAGCTATAATAATAATGCAAAAGAAAAAAAATCGAAAAAAAATTTTTTTCAAAGGTAGAAGACCAGCTCTTAAGGTTGTATTGACTGCATCCTCAGGCATGAACTTTGCTTTACTAAAATTGCAATATCTCCTAAACTATTTCGAATTTTTGAAAATGGTTTGAAGGGGATGTCAAAGGAATGCCCAAGCTATAATAATAATGCAAAAGAAAAAAATCGAAAAAAATTTTTTTTCAAAGGTAGAAGACCAGTTCCTAAGGTTGTATTGACTGCATCCTCAAGCATGAACTTTCCTCCACTAAAATTGCAATATCTCCTAAACTATTTCGAATTTTTGAAAATGGTTTGAAGGGGATGTCAAAGGAATGCCCAAGCTATAATAATAATGCAAAAGAAAAAAATCGAAAAAAAAATTTTTTTTCAAAGGTAGAAGACCAGTTCTTAAGGTTGTATTGACTGCATCCTCAAGCATGAACTTTGCTCCACTAAAATTGCAATATCTCCTAAACTATTTCGAATTTTTGAAAATGGTTTGAAGGGGATGTCAAAGGAATGCCCAAGCTATAATAATAATGCAAAAGAAAAAAATCGAAAAAAATTTTTTTTCAAAGGTAGAAGACCAGTTCCTAAGGTTGTATTGACTGCATCCTCAAGCATGAACTTTGCTCCACTAAAATTGCAATATCTCCTAAACTATTTCGAATTTTTTGAAAATGGTTTGAAGGGGATGTCAAAGGAATGCCCAAGCTATAATAATAATGCAAAAGAAAGAAATCGAAAAAAAAAATTTTTTTTCAAAGGTAGAAGACCAGTTCCTAAGGTTGTATTGACTGCATCCTCAAGCATGAACTTTGCTCCACTAAAATTGCAATATCTCCTAAACTATTTCGAATTTTTGAAAATGGTTTGAAGGGGATGTCAAAGGAATGCCCAAGCTATAATAATAATGCAAAAGAAAAAAATCGAAAAAAAATTTTTTTTCAAAGGTAGAAGACCAGTTCTTAAGGTTGTATTGACTGCATCCTCAAGCATGAACTTTGCTTTACTAAAATTGCAATATCTCCTAAACTATTTCGAATTTTTGAAAATGGTTTGAAGGTGATGTCAAAGGAATGCCCAAGCTATAATAATAATGCAAAAGAAAGAAATCGAAAAAAAATTTTTTCAAAGGTAGAAGACCAGTTCCTAAGGTTGTATTGACTGCATCCTCAAGCATGAACTTTGCCTCCACTAAAATTGCAATATCTCCTAAACTATTTCGAATTTTTGAAAATGGTTTGAAAGGGATGTCAAAGGAATGCCCAAGCTATAATAATAATGCAAAAAGAAAAAAATCGAAAAAAAAATTTTTTCAAAGGTAGAAGACCAGTTCCTTAAGGTTGTATTGACTGCATCCTCAAGCATAAACTTTGCTCCACTAAAATTGCAATATCTCCTAAACTATTTCGAATTTTTGAAAATGGTTTGAAGGGGGATGTCAAAGGAATGCCCAAGCTATAATAATAATGCAAAAGAAAGAAATCGAAAAAAAAATTTTTTCAAAGGTAGAAGACCAGTTCCTAAGGTTGTATTGACTGCATCCCTCAAGCATGAACTTTCCTCCACTAAAATTGCAATATCTCCTAAACTATTTCGAATTTTTGAAAATGGTTTGAAGGGGATGTCAAAGGAATGCCCAAGCTATAATAATAATGCAAAAGAAAAAAATCGAAAAAAAAATTTTTTTTCAAAGGTAGAAGACCAGTTTTTAAGGTTGTATTGACTGCATCCTCAAGCATGAACTTTGCTCCACTAAAATTGCAATATCTCCTAAACTATTTCGAATTTTTGAAAATGGTTTGAAGGGGATGTCAAAGGAATGCCCAAGCTATAATAATAATGCAAAAGAAAGAAATCGAAAAAATTTTTTTCAAAGGTAGAAGACCAGTTCTAAGGTTGTATTGACTGCCTTAGCATGAACTTTGCTCCACTAAAATTGCAATATCTCCTAAACTATTTCGAATTTTTGAAAATGGTTTGAAGGGGATGTCAAAGGAATGCCCAAGCTATAATAATAATGCAAAAGAAAGAAATCGAAAAAAAAATTTTTTTTCAAAGGTAGAAGACCAGTTCCTAAGGTTGTATTGACTGCATCCTCAAGCATGAACTTTCCTCCACTAAAATTGCAATATCTCCTAAACTATTTCGAATTTTTGAAAATGGTTTGAAGGGGATGTCAAAGGAATGCCCAAGCTATAATAATAATGCAAAAGAAAAAAATCGAAAAAAATTTTTTTCAAAGGTAGAAGACCAGTTCTTAAGGTTGTATTGACTGCATCCTCAGGCATGAACTTTGCTTTACTAAAATTGCAATATCTCCTAAACTATTTCGAATTTTTGAAAATGGTTTGAAGGGGATGTCAAAGGAATGCCCAAGCTATAATAATAATGCAAAAGAAAGAAATCGAAAAAAAAATTTTTTTTTCAAAGGTAGAAGACCAGTTCCTAAGGTTGTATTGACTGCATCCTCAAGCATGAACTTTCCTCCACTAAAATTGCAATATCTCCTAAACTATTTCGAATTTTTGAAAATGGTTTGAAGGGGATGTCAAAGGAATGCCCAAGCTATAATAATAATGCAAAATAAAAAAATCGAAAAAAAATTTTTTTCAAAGGTAGAAGACCAGTTCTTAAGGTTGTATTGACTGCATCCTCAAGCATGAACTTTGCTCCACTAAAATTGCAATATCTCCTAAACTATTTCGAATTTTTGAAAATGGTTTGAAGGGGATGTCAAAGGAATGCCCAAGCTATAATAATAATGCAAAGAAAAAAATCGAAAAAAATTTTTTCAAAGGTAGAAGACCAGTTCTTAAGGTTGTATTGACTGCATCCTCAAGCATGAACTTTGCTCCACTAAAATTGCAATATCTCCTAAACTATTTCGAATTTTTGAAAATGGTTTGAAGGGGATGTCAAAGGAATGCCCAAGCTATAATAATAATGCAAAAGAAAAAAATCGAAAAAAATTTTTTTTTCAAAGGTAGAAGACCAGTTCCTAAGGTTGTATTGACTGCATCCTCAAGCATGAACTTTGCTCCACTAAAATTGCAATATCTCCTAAACTATTTCGAATTTTTGAAAATGGTTTGAAGGGGATGTCAAAGGAATGCCCAAGCTATAATAATAATGCAAAAAGAAAAAAAATCGAAAAAAAATTTTTTTTCAAAGGTAGAAGACCAGTTCCTAAGGTTGTATTGACTGCATCCTCAAGCATGAACTTTGCTCCACTAAAATTGCAATATCTCCTAAACTATTTCGAATTTTTGAAAATGGTTTGAAGGGGATGTCAAAGGAATGCCCAAGCTATAATAATAATGCAAAAGAAAAAAATCGAAAAAAAAAATTTTTTCAAAAGGTAGAAGACCAGTTCCTAAGGTTGTATTGACTGCATCCTCAAGCATGAACTTTCCTCCACTAAAATTGCAATATCTCCTAAACTATTTCGAATTTTTGAAAATGGTTTGAAGGGGATGTCAAAGGAATGCCCAAGCTATAATAATAATGCAAAAGAAAAAAATCGAAAAAAATTTTTTTTCAAAGGTAGAAGACCAGTTCCTAAGGTTGTATTGACTGCATCCTCAAGCATGAACTTTGCTCCACTAAAATTGCAATATCTCCTAAACTATTTCGAATTTTTGAAAATGGTTTGAAGGGGATGTCAAAGGAATGCCCAAGCTATAATAATAATGCAAAAGAAAAAAATCGAAAAAAAAAATTTTTTTCAAAGGTAGAAGACCAGTTCCTAAGGTTGTATTGACTGCATCCTCAAGCATGAACTTTCCTCCACTAAAATTGCAATATCTCCTAAACTATTTCGAATTTTTGAAAATGGTTTGAAGGGGATGTCAAAGGAATGCCCAAGCTATAATAATAATGCAAAAGAAAAAAATCGAAAAAAAATTTTTTTTCAAAGGTAGAAGACCAGTTCTTAAGGTTGTATTGACTGCATCCTCAGGCATGAACTTTGCTTTACTAAAATTGCAATATCTCCTAAACTATTTCGAATTTTTGAAAATGGTTTGAAGGTGATGTCAAAGGAATGCCCAAGCTATAATAATAATGCAAAAGAAAGAAATCGAAAAAAAAATTTTTTTCAAAGGTAGAAGACCAGTTCCTAAGGTTGTATTGACTGCATCCTCAAGCATGAACTTTCCTCCACTAAAATTGCAATATCTCCTAAACTATTTCGAATTTTTGAAAATGGTTTGAAGGGGATGTCAAAGGAATGCCCAAGCTATAATAATAATGCAAAAGAAAAAAATCGAAAAAAAAATTTTTTTTCAAAGGTAGAAGACCAGTTTTTAAGGTTATATTGACTGCATCCTCAAGCATGAACTTTGCTCCACTAAAATTGCAATATCTCCTAAACTATTTCGAATTTTTGAAAATGGTTTGAAGGGGATGTCAAAGGAATGCCCAAGCTATAATAATAAAAAAGAAAAAATCGAAAAAAATTTTTCAAAGAAAAAAAAAAATTTTTTTCAAAGGTAGAAGACCAGTTCCTAAGGTTGTATTGACTGCATCCCTCAAGCATGAACTTTGCTCCACTAAAATTGCAATATCTCCTAAACTATTTCGAATTTTTGAAAATGGTTTGAAGGGGATGTCAAAGGAATGCCCAAGCTATAATAATAATGCAAAGAAAAAATCGAAAAAAAAATTTTTTTTTCAAAGGTAGAAGACCAGTTCCTAAGGTTGTATTGACTGCATCCTCAAGCATGAACTTTGCTTCCACTAAAATTGCAATATCTCCTAAACTATTTCGAATTTTTGAAAATGGTTTGAAGGGGATGTCAAAGGAATGCCCAAGCTATAATAATAATGCAAAAGAAAAAAATCGAAAAAAATTTTTTTCCTAAACTTTTCAAAAAGGTAGAAGACCAGTTTATAAGCGAAAAGAAAAAATTTTTCAAGGTTATATTGACTGCATCCTCAAGCATGAACTTTGCTTTACTAAAATTGCAATATCTCCTAAACTTTTTCGAATTTTTGAATATGGTTTGAAGGTGATGTCAAAGGAATGCCCAAGCTATAATAATAATGCAAAAGAAAGAAATCGAAAAAAATTTTTTTCAAAGGTAGAAGACCAGTTCCTAAGGTTGTATTGACTGCATCCTCAAGCATGACCTTTGCTCCACTAAAATTGATTTAAGAATTAAAAATATCTGATATCTATATCCTATATATATTTTACCGGTTAAATCAGTTGGAGTAAACTTTTTCAAGTGTATTAAAACTTCGCCACAGTCGAAGTTAGCTTTGCCTTCTCGTTTTATTTGTTACAGGCTTTGCTTCGCGCAGCAATTTCGTGAATTGTTGGCTTCATTGAAGAATTGACATCCATTGGCTCTGCTGATGCCATCTGGCCAGCTGGAGTCTTTAATTA
The DNA here is from genome assembly GCA_018904225.1 of Lordiphosa mommai. NCBI lineage: Eukaryota > Metazoa > Arthropoda > Insecta > Diptera > Drosophilidae > Lordiphosa > Lordiphosa mommai. The sequence goes on along the minus strand of JAEIFT010000360.1, from coordinate 86,240 downwards.
GCCCAGCCCTTTTCCAGATTTTGCTTATTGGCCCCACCGTCGATTGTGAGTCTGAACTGAGGCAGATCTCCTGAATCTGCATGGGATTTTGAAGCATTAGAAGGAATAGGATTCTCTGGGCGCACGGGAACTGCGACCAGAAAAGGTAGTGTTAATTTTCGATTATCAATCAACTTGGTGGCTGAACTCGGGTATTTTTCTGTATCAGCCTATTGGCCATTAACATATGTAAGGGATGATGTGCATTGACATTGATGGATTAGAAATTGAACAAATATACCACCGAGAATCCTCACAAGCATTATTAAACGTGTCGCAGGTACAATTTGACATTGTTCTCTGCCGCTAAGGCTAGTTCGATTTCCGCTTAGCAGGTTATTCAACCCCAAAAAAGTTTTAGTTACTAGAACTAGTTTATTGATTTAGATAAAACTATCCAGATTTGTGTAAAAGCATATAAAACTAATATATACGAAGATGGGCGACGCAACGATGGAAAACAAAAAAGTTTTTTTTCACTAGAACTGGATTTTAGACCGATCGTTTCTATGGCAGCTATATGCTATAGTTATCCGATTTAGAAAAATGTTTCCAAAATTATGTGAAAGCATGCCGAAGTTTTAATACACTTGCTAAAGTTCACTCCAACTGATTTAAACTGTAGAATATATAAAAGATATAGATATCAGATATTTATAAATTCAAAATCATTGAGAATCAAAATTTGATCACGCTACCATAAAAAAAACTTTTCTTAGAAAAACACATTTTCCGACCGATAAACGGTCGGTCCAAAAACTAGTTCTAGTGAGAAAAACTTTTTTGTTTTCCTTCGTAGCATCACCAATCGTGGTATTTATTAGTTTTATATACTTCCACACAATTCTGGAAAAATTTATCAAAATCGGATGACTAGCATATAGCTGCCATATAAACGGTCGGTCCAAAAACTAGTTCTAGTGAGAAAAACTTTTTTGTTTTCCATCGTAGCATCACCAATCGTGGTATATATTAGTTTCATATACTTCCACACAATTCTGGAAAAATTGATCGAAATAGGATGACTATAGCATATAGCTGCCATATAAACGGTCGGTCCAAAAACTAGTTCTAGTGAGAAAAACTTTTTTGTTTTCCTTCGTAGCATCACCAATCGTGGTATATATTAGTTTCATATACTTCCACACAATTCTGGAAAAATTGATCGAAATAGGATGACTATAGCATATAGCTGCCATAGGTACGATCGGTCTAAAACTGGTTCTAGTGAGAAAATTTTTTCTGTCATCAATGGTAGCGTCTTCCAAAACTGCAAGGGTATTTTAAACGTAGCCGATGTTAGCTTTCTATTTTTATTATTTAATTCTTAACAAATTCTAGGAAAAAAACAAGACTATTGAGATAAATTCGAAGAGTTTTAAAGGAAAACGAAAAATAATCGCATAAACTCAATTTTGCACGTTTCAAGAAAATTATATAATTAAATAAATTGTAATATTTTGTCCATAGACCTTATTAGAAATGACTTCTTTGACGCGGTCTGGCATGCTCTGTACCAAATTTTTATTATTATCTTTTGCAATTTCTCAATAAAATTGGGAAATATATATAAATAATATTATAATATAATAATTATATTTCTTGGAAATCTTAAAGTAAAGCAAAATTGAGTTTATACGGTTATTATTTGTTGTTTCTTTAAAACTCTTCGAATTTATTAGAATAGTCCTGATTAATTTAAAATTTAAATTACGTGAGCTGAGCCAAAAGTTTGATTTTTTTTTAATTACCCTAAGAAGTTTGCAAAAACTTCAATTCTTAAATTTTTTTTGGTAAGATACTACCATATATAAACCCATTATGACACTAAAGTATTTGACACAGAGGATTGTATCTGTTTCTGGAGATTTCGACAAAGCTTTAACTGACATTTACTTGTGGTGTAGCTTCGCTTCGTCTTGTTCCATTTGTAAATTTTTTCAGCACGACGAAGTGCATCAAAAGAGTTGAAGCTGATCAGAGCTGTTAGATTAGGTTGCGCGCGAATGTTTCTATTTGGAAAATTGCGCCCTTTCACGTTCGCTGCAAAATGTCATGCGCAGGCCTTAAATTAATTGTGCTGACCTGGTCTCAACCTATTCACATTTTCAATTCGAAGACGAGACTTAGTATCCGCACATAAAAAAAAAAGCTGGGAGTGGGGGCTCTGGCTCTTAGGACTGGGCGGCCTCCGCTGACGATCAACCGCAGAAGCTGTCGTTGCAGTTGGCAAACGGCATATTCGGTTCTATTGTCTCGCTTTTGCGCTTATAGATTGGACTCTTGGTTATTGTGGTTACCTCTGCGCTTCATGCAACATTAGTCAATGACACTTGCAGCGCGCACACTGCTTGCAACATCCTATCTCTGGCTAAACTGATTATTGCTTGCACATTTTTGCAATGTAAATCATACTCAATTTTTGCTTTTCGACAATAAGGTCTACTGTTGAGTACATTTCACTGAACTGCTGGAAAAACTTAAGTTAATGTGTCAACTGTAGATGCTGGCGCTGCTTCCCCATAATACGAATGCAAATTAATTGCACTTAAGCAAAAATCCAATTTAATGACAGGAAGTCTTCGACGTCGTTGTCACTCCCTGGCTGATGTCATCAAAGAAGTTCAATAATTGCAAAATTGCAGCATTAACAACAACAACTGCAATTGCAATAGCAATTGCATCGGCACATAGAGGAGGCCACTTTACGCGCTTTTACCCAACAGGAAACTCGTTTGTTATTGCACTATCTCGAAACAGCAGACAGAAAAGAAATGCACTTTCCCTCTTTTCACGTTTTATACACTTGCAAAGTGTATACTAATTTTTCACAAAAACTTGCAACGCATAAAAATATTCATTTCCGACCCCATACACTATATATATTCTTGATCAGGACGACAATCTGAAGCCTGTCTGTTTCTATGCAGACCAGTCTTCCAGTTTTAAAGCTATCGAGCTAAGTACAGGCTCATCTTTATATGTACTGCACGCTGCAAACATGTAGGAACCGCCCTGATCTGTTGTTCGGTATTGCGAACTTCCACATCGAAGTTAATAAAAAGTTACGAAAAAGTTTGCATACAGAAATATTTTTATGAACGTGATTTCACAGTTCTAATTGCACAAAAAAAAAACAAAGTCGGTCAAGTCAAACTGTAAAATACTCTATACCTGTCAAAATCTGCATATATGTAACTTAAAAATTTTAAGTGCGGTGCCAAACAAACTATAAAAGTGCTGACCATCACGGTGCTGCCTAGAGAAATTATTATCGACAGACGGACATTACCGTATATCGACTCGGCTGTTGATGCTGATCAAGAACAAATATAGTTTACTGTGTCGGAGTCACAAAAATCGACAAAAAAATTTCCAAAAGTAGAAGACCCCCTTAAGTAACCTCAAACTTAATCTCAAATTTACAGAGCATAACAAGATTTCAAAGTTCTAACTGAAAATAAATATTTTTTACCTAAAACAATAGCCAAATTAATATAGACCAGTTCATCTGTTCGCCTGTCCGTCTTTATAAAGACATAGATCTTAATAAAAAGTGTTCATTATGTATGGGATGTCCGAAATTTTCATTAAATGATATTTTTTCGAATAATGGTATTTTAGGTATTTTACTATTTCAAATACGTAGATTTGTAAAGCATTGATTTTGTATATTTGCTTAAGCACAGATTCAATTCTATTACGATGGGTCAAGTAATGCAAATACCACACACTTGATCAGGACTCTAGAATTGGACGGGAATGAAAACTCATAGACTATTAAAATAAAGACTGAACATTTGCGCAGTCTACATCTTTTTCACCCAGAAGTAAGTCGGCTGTTCGCTTTCTGAATTCTTTTTAAACAATGTCTGTCTCACTCTCACCCCCGCACAGTGACTCGTTTGGCCGATTTAGCGTTGCAAAAATCAAATGTTGATGGTCGATTTGTTTTTTAAAAGTTTTATAGCAGTGTTGCGCACGCAGTTTGCATGCTTCCAAGCTGTTAAAAAAAATAACAAATCACAAATTAGATCAGGCGACCCTGAGGTGCCCGACCAAGGTCGATTTGTGTGACCAATATATTAATTCGATTTAAATTCGATAAAGGGAACTCCAGATAGTCAGAAAAACTTTGGGTTATTGAATTTGGTCAATAACTTTAGATTTCACAGGGGTTTAAAGTTGAACAATTTTTTAAACTTCTGAATTTGTCATTTGTTTTGGTTCCAAAAGCCCACTTTGGGAGCGTATAAAAACCAAACGGATATTCCCATTTAAATTTGGTTGATTTTATTCAAAAGACGGGTACATTTCCACATTTTTATTATTTCAAATATAGATGTTGGAACTCATGTTTCGAGTGGACACTATTTTCGGGTCAATATTTGAACATAAATAGGCTCGGAAAAAAACTTTCCTTTTATTTTTCGGAATCTTTCCAAAAATCATGTATTAGTTTATTATTTATGTACTCTAAACAAATCAGGTGCGCGAAACCTGCGCGATCCAGTGATATATGCCAATTAACTTGCAGGGAACGTCAACGGGAAGGCAAAGCTAACTTCGACTGTGCCGAAGTTTTAACACACTTGCAAGATAAAATGTTAATTATCTGTCGTATAGAGATCCATTATATTCCTTCTATTGATGCCCAATACACCGTCGAATTATTTGCTCGTTGTTGCAGTTTCTTTTGGTTGATTTTTACCCAAAGTTTTGAGCTCGTTTCTTTTTTTGTAATTTACATTGTTGTGTTACGCAAAATTTGCTTAGTTCTTGAAAGCAAGCGAAAAGAGTTAATGTTCATTGTTAAAATATCTGATGATGATGATGATTACTTATGTCAGTCAATTATTATATAAGACAGACGTTCGGCAAGCACCGAAAGCCGCAAAGAGGCAAAATGCAATTGATTTTTTTACATTGTATTGTATAATTTTATACAGCTTTATCTTGTCGTCGGCAGCTGCATTCAATTTATTGAAGATGCTTGCTGGGTGCTTTATGGCTGTTGCTGCTGTCGCCAAGTGACAGAGTGGCGAGTTGACTCTTACGTTGGCATCAACTTTGAGTTTGGTTTTCATTCTGCTTGTGCTTTTGCTGCTGCTCGTAAACAATATATAAATGTATGTACATGAGAATATGTAACTCGAGTGTTCATTTCATGCCCAACAATTTGTCCACAACGGTATCGGGTGAACGCATCTTCTCATAGTCCTCGAAACCAAGTGAGACACAGCGTCCGGAGAGAATCATACATTAGGTAAAAAAAAAGCAGGCGGCCCACTTGCCTGGTCCTCGTGCTTATGCAGCATAAGCACATTCAACTCCAAATTGTACTCATAGGACTGGCCCGAATTACCCTTACGCTAGCGTTTTAATTTTAATACTATCTGTATTTCAAAGTATATTTAAATTAATTGGGCTTTTGTTTTGAAAAAATATAGTAGATATCTTAAATAATTCAAAATTTATGATTTTTGCAACGAGTTTCAAGGAAATGCGCTGTTGTGCGCCGGGGTAGGCATATACAGAGGTAGCGTTGGGTTGAGATACATTTTTTCGCAATGTACAATATCCACAGATGGATAAATGAAAAGTACATTTCCACATTATTCTGTGGAAAGTATCTTAGCATTACTGAAATTGTCTATGCGTCGTTGGCATGCAAAATTTTGACAATTTCGCAGGAGAAGTAACAGCACGATTTGCTGCTGAGCAGGAAACATTTCCCAGACTGAAATTTAGCTTCGCCAACCGTCCATGAAAGAGGAAATCAATGTGAAAAAAAAAACAAAACAAAAAATCGCACGCTCTTACTGTAAAACGAAAACAATTTCACTTACCACAAACTAACCAAGTTAAGCTACATAAGTGCGCAACAACAACAAAAAAGAAAGAAAGTAGGTCGAGCCTGACTGTTATATACCCTCTACCTGTCAAAGATTATATATATACAGTTCGGTTACATAAAGGTATCGTGTATTCTGCTTTCTATAAAAGCTAAAGGGTGGCTATATGAATAAACCTAAATAGACTTTGTTTAAATTCATATAAACTATTTTAAGAGCTGGATGCAATTCCCTTGCATGAAGTATCCTCGCGCTATATTTTTAAAATTAAACGAGAAGGCAAAGCTAACTTCGACTGTGCCGAAGTTTTAATACGCTTGAAAAAGTTTACTCCAACTGATTTAACCGGTAAAATATGTATAGGATATAGATATCAGATATTAAAAATTTTTAAATCATTGATAATAAAAATTTGATACCATTAAAAAAAACTTTTCTTAGTAAAACACATTTTCCGACCGATCGGTCCTATGGCAGCTATATGCTATAGTCATCCGATTTTGATAAAATTTTCCAGAATTGTGTTAACGCATATAAAACTAATATATACCAAGATTGGTGACGCTGCGACGGAAAATCAAAAAGTTTTTCCCACTAGAACTAGTTTTTTGACCGACCGTTTATGTGGCAGCTATATGCTATATTCATCCGATTTTGATCAATTTTACACATTTTATATTCCATAATTCCATATTATTTATGTGGAAGATATGAGGTATTTTTCAGATTGCGGGGGCGGGAACTTTTCTATCATGCATCTGATCAGGAAATGATGTATAGCGGTTTGATAGGTAATGATGATTAAAATATATGTCTAGAGGGTTTGAATAATCTAATTTCAAATTGTGGGAGATATGAGGTATTTTTTAAATTGCGGTGTCGGGAACTTTTCTATCGTTCATCTGATCAGGAAATTTAAATATTTTTAAGCGTCTCCGACCACATAATGAATATATATTCTTGATCAGCGTATCGAGCTGAGTCCGTTGGCGGCTTCTATTCAATTTCCTCCCTCAGTTTTAAAGCTATCAGAATGAAACCTGGTTCATGTTCTTCTTTCCTAAGTATATACGCTGGCAAACACGTCGAGTTCGAATCTAGTCCATTGATCGTCTAGATAAGACATACATAAGTATGTGAAACTCAACAATAAGTTAAAAACAAACCCGAATCAGTACCGTTACCACCTTTAAGGTTTTGTACCGCTTTTTTCGGTTCCAATAAAATCAGTAAACGGGTTTCTTGACTCAATAAGTTAAATATCAGTTCCAGTACCAATTCGATACTTGATTTGAAACAGGTTATATCGATTTGCGGCCTCGGTTACCGTTTTTTTTCTTGATTGCAACTGATCCCAGTTTCAAAATCTTCAAGAACTATGTTTTCGAACCGCTTGAATTCGTAGAATTGAAGTAATTTAAATATGAAAGCAAGCTAATGGCAATGCCCATAACGATAACAAACAATTGCTCAAAATGCAAAAAGCAATGCGATCTTTTAGTTTTTCAATAATGGCTTCTGTTTGCTAAAGCATTTTGAAGCACGTTTCTGTTGTATGTATTTGATTTTTTCCGCTGCTGATTTTGTGCCTTCAAGCCTTTCACAGTCACTTAGCTAACATACTGTTTGGTTTTTGTTTTTGTCTTTGCGGTTGCCAACTAATGCAAATAAATTGTGAATAATACCTTGTCAGCATGCTCATCATCCGAGTTGGAAGACGGAGACCGAGTCATCATCATCATTTATGTTGTGCTATGCTTTGAAGCAGCACGGCATGATTACCCCACAACCCATAGGATACTTGTTGATTAACGAGTTGGTGTTAGGCGAATACCCTAATCGCCAATAAATGTTTAAATTGAAAAAGGACTCTATTTATTATACACCTCTTTAAGGGTATTCGAATTTTGGTCGCATGTGAAACCTTCACAATGACCAAACTTTTTTGTTGTAGCGTCACCAATCGTGGTATATATTAGTTTTATATGCTTCCACACAATTCTGGAAAGATTTGGATCAAAATCGGATAAGAACGATCGGTCGAAAAACTATTTCTACTAAGAAAAACTTTTTTGTTATCAATGGTAGCGCCTTTCAAAAACTGCAAGTGTATTTAAAACATCGGCGTAGCCGATGTTAGCCTTCTATTTTTTTCACTATGCTATCTCCTTCTTCAGTTTTAAAGCTATTTTGACCAAACTTAGCAAAAAGTCTTTAAATACACATAGGCTGCTCATTTGTCGGAACCGGCCGGATCGGATGACTATGTCATATAGCTACCATAGGAACGATCGGTATTGTTAAGTGAGACTCACTTTTTTGTTATCAAAGGTAGCGTGTTTATACTTGTTAATCGTAAATATTATTTGCTTCGTAAAATCTGATGATATATAAACTCGAAAAAAATTGCAAGGGTATTCAAACACCGGCGGAGCCGATGTTAGCCTTTTTTTTTTAATTGCAACTCGGTTTTTTATATATTTAACATTTTTTACAGGTAAAAAGAAATAATTAAATAGGAGAAATATTTGATCAAAATAAATACTTTTATTACAATTTCTTAATTGTATATCTCAGCAGAAGAATACTCATTTAAAATTTAATTACTATTCGTTAGCAAATGCTGACTTTAACTTTAGATATATTAAAAGGGCTCGATTAAATTAATATATTTGGTACTTAACCTAGACGATATGACAAACAAAATTGTATTTTAAACAGGACTTTTTGCCAGAAAAATAGCAAACATTGCTTTGATCGCTGCCATTTACACTTGACCAGTGCCTTTTTATATAAAGTGTATGCAAATCGTAACTTTTGTTTGATGTTTCTTTGTTGCCAGTTGCTGTTTTTGTTTACCGATCCAAGCTACCGTCCATTGTTGATTGCTGTTGTTGTTCTCGTTTAACTTTTCCATGTTTCCTCTTAGGCAACTGTCAATGTTAATGCTGAAAACTTGAAATTAGTTAACAGCAAACACCAACCATTCCATTGTTGCTGTTTGCGTTTGTCGTCAAACAATTCGTTTTGATTTTAACAATTTTTTACAATTGCAACACATTCTTGTGTTATTCGATGCGAATTGAAGTTTGTGGATGTCGCTGATGTTGCGAGAAAATATGTACATATTAATGTATATATACTATTTGTATGAACTTATGTATGGTATCAATGAGCTAAGTCAGTAAGTCAATAAATTTCCGATCAAAGTTGATTTCCTACGAATGCCGACATTTGTTTTTGATACTTTCAATAACTCTCAGCAAATTTAAACTTCACTCAAACAGCAACCCTACAGAAAGAGAGTATGAGGAGTGCCGTTTTATAACTTTTATAACTCAATTAAAATGGGTAGAATAAAATTGTGCAGGCTGAAGGAAGCATTATCTACCCTGAAAGGTATATAAATCGACCCTTGTGCGCGAAATTATGTTATGTATGTTACTTTGTGATCTAAAATATAGAGTGTGCTAAAACATGTTATTATTTTAAAAATATAATTTGTTTTGTCAAAATTTGAGTAAATATAATTGAAGAGTATTAATATGGATAACCTTTTCAAATTTGGTAGCGCTCTTACCATCCAAACTAGAGATAAAAAGACATTCGACTTCGGTAAAAGTTAGATTTTTTATCGTACGATAATTTCGCGCAAAGGGGTCGATATTTTTTATCAGCATCAACAGCCTAGTCGATATACCCATGTCGTCTGTGTGCAGGTCTGTCCCCGCGTCTGTATGATCGCGTTAATCTCAGAAGTTATAAGAGCCACCATTTTTGGTAGATATGTGTATACCATACAGAGATTATACAATAAAAAGATTAAGTTTGATTTAGATTTGAATTAAAAATTCTTTAAAAGTTTATTTTGAAATAAATTTCAAAACTTTGCCTCTATAAAACAAACAAAGAATTTCGATGCATTTTTTTGTATTAAAAAAACATCCATTGTCCATCCATGTGACATTAGATCAAGACCTCTTTCATTTTACAGAAACTAGCACACAGGTAACATTACATGGACATTTAATTGTTAAAAAGATCATCCAAAAATCAGCTCAAGAAAATGCTCGAAAAAAATGCTCCCTTAGACGGCAAAGTACTGTCGGAGCTACCCTTGCAGAAGCTTTTATGCAACAGCTAGTACTAAATTTGACTTGATCTTATGCCAGCCCGGTGGGTGTTTATGTTATTTCATGTCGTCAAGTGCATATGTCGTGGCACTAGCGATAATTTTGCTTTGAAGAACAATAAATTTCAATTAACCTCACGATTTTGATATTAATACGATTTTAAGCGTCACGAAGCTGTGTGTGTGAAGTGTGTGTAAACATTTTCGTATCAGTAAGATTTTTTATTCTTTTTCTCACCAAAGCCTCGAAATTTGTATACAAATTTTGTGCAGCTGACAGGCGGTTGAGTGGGTGTTTGAGCCCCATCTAAGTTGCTAAATGCCAAACCTAATTTCTGGCTTGGAAACAATCTGTTTAAACTGCTGTCGTTTGTTGCTTTTAGCAGGGAGAGCGTTGACAAACAATGCCAAAGGAGTGCCAGCATTAAAGCTTACAGATTTTTAATTTAAAGAATTTAAGACTTTGATTAAAAAAACCTGTTCACAAAATAATTTAACTAACCTTAACCACCGTACAGAAAAATTTAAGTAGCATCCTAGACGTGTGGCAATACGCTTGTATGATTGTGCAGTGCGGTGAGACGCCGCTCCATTCCTGTTAAGTGCAAGTTCATGAGTTCGTTTCATAAACCAATCATTGACAATATAAATTTGTTTGTTTCATAGTTTTTTAGAAAGCTTTAAATCAAAAAGATGTCTATTTAAATCCATATCCGGATGGTTATTGTGCTTAAATCAAGCAAATTTCCTTCCCAGTTGAATTACTTTTTTTCTGATTGTGAAATCATATTTTGTTCTCAAATTAAGTATAAAATATTTTTAAAAATCGTGCAAATGTATTTAACAGCCAGAAAAAGCATCCAACATTATGAAGTAAGACGAGTTAAGTCCGTCTGTTTCTATGCTATATCCTATCCTTCGTCAGTTTTTATGCTATGTTGATCAAACTATGCAGGAAGTCTTAAAATATATAAAGGCCACACATTTAATGACTATAGCTAATGGCTGTCATAGGAACGATCGAATAAAAAACAAGTTCAAGTGGGAATTCTTTTTGTTTTTAATGGCAGCGTCTTTAAAGTTTGATACAAATTCTGTTGGTCTGCTTGTGAAATCACCTAATTAAGTAGCATTGTTCCTAGCGCAAATTTAACTTTTGTGGGAAAATTATAAAGTTAGCTTTTCTCTATTCGTATCATTGTTTATTGGTCCTTCACCTTGCTTGCTTATTATAACGCTACATATACTGAGATATTAGGCACTTCACTAACTGACACACCTTATGCTGCGTAATTAAAATATGTTTCTCGAATGACTTAGAAAACTAATTAAAAGATTAACTTGTACAGAAATTCAATTATATAAAATGCCGCCCATTTTCTGCAATGCAGCGTGGGAATATAATAAACTCGCTTAAGTCAATATTAGTGGTTTGACCCTTCGTTTCTATAAGACACTAGGCTATTAATTATTTATTGCAAAATAAATATACATGCTAAAATATTATATATGTATTGCATTTTTGAAACGAGTGTCGGCCTGGCCCCACTCCCCCTTTGTGCGTCAGTAGAACGAATGCAAGGGTACTAGAGAAACACTTACCTTGGCTCTTTAAATCTTTTGTTTCTGAAGAGTTTGAATTTCAAATAGCACACTAGATGGATTTTTATGTTTTATTATTTTTTTTTTAAATTACATTTAACAGCTGATTGATTTTCTCACTTTTATGTACAAACAAAGTAAATTTACAAAAAAAATATATATGTATGTATGTATATATAGACGCATAATCATAACTACAAGCTAAATTTACAATTTAACGATGTGAAAGATATAGAAAAAGACACACTATTTTGCATTAGAAAAGCAGGAGGCTGCATGATTAAATGAGAAATGCGATGGAATTTGACTGAACAAAAAACTTAAAGGTAGCCAAAGAAATAAATAAAACTAACAGTGGAAACGGTGGACGTTTAACTCAGCGCCAACAGTGGTTCTAACTCTAACTCCGGTTTGGGACTGGTCTTCTTTTTGTATTTCTTGTGAAGTTTGGTGCGATTCAGCTTAGATTTGGCTTTACTGTGCCCAGGAAGCGGATGTTTCTTCTCTTCCAGCTCCCGTTCGCGATCCAGCAGCTCTAGCTGCTCGAAAATGTTCTTTGGATGTGGATGGGAGCGTTCGCTTGGTGGCAACTTAGTAGCATTTTTCGCAGCATAGACTACCACAAATTGCGAGAACGCCGAATCGGCGGGCGTATTTATGTCGGCAAAGTCGCGGAAATTGGCAAATTGCTCCTCAGGATATGTGTACTTCTGCACAAAGCCCTCAGTGGGTCGGCCATGCCCATTGTTGTTAGCATCTCCATAAATATAATCGCTATTGTCCTCCGGGTGATAAGGCATTTCCTCCTCTGGATAGAAGGTGCCGCCACGCAAAACACCGAAATCGCCGCTACCCAGGATACTGGTATCGAAGGCGCGTTGTTGTTGGTGCTGCGCAGGCAGCAGAGGCAGCGGCAAAGGCAGTGACAGGGGAGTATTTTCCGCAACGGGTCCGGCTAAATACGGGCGTGAATGACCCATAGGTGGTGCCTCATGATAGAAAGGCGGATAAAAATTCTGCGCCGCCTGGCTATGTGAGTCAGCAGCATTGGCGGCGCTTACATCGGCCCTGGATATTAAATGTGGCTGCTGCTGCCTGCTATTGGGATTGGATATGGGCCGAAATTGCTCTTGTGACGGCTCCGCCTGCAATTGAGTTGTGGGCGGCATATGGAAATGCTGCTCGTGGGAACGCAACACCGTGATGGGTGTAAACTCGTTCGGCTCCATCATCATATCGCTATCTTCCTCAGGGAACTCCGCTGCAAAAGTAGTAAAAGGAAAAAGACAGGTGAATTAGAGAGCGGAAAAAAATCGTTACAAGGTGGCACTCGAAGTATCACAGTTTCAAGTGGCCTGTCAATACTATTTCGTCAGACGTAAGGTTGTATGATGTTTGACATCAAGTGAAAAAATGTGTGAAGCAGGAAGCGAAAGTTACGGTATAAAAGTACAAGAAACGCCTGACTCTTAGTGCAAATTAGCCATAAAATCAGCTAACATTTATATAGCAGTTTGTAACGCATAGAAATATTCATTTCCGACCCCATAAACTATGTATATTCTTGATCAGGACGATGAGCTGAGTTCAATTCCGTCTGTCCGTCTGTCTGTCCGTCTGTCTGTCCATCTTGTCTGTCCATCTGTCTGTCCGTCTGTCTGTCCGCTGTTGTCCGTCTGTCTGTTTCTACGCGAACTAGTCCCTCAGTTTTAATCTATCGAGCTGAAATTTTGCACAGAGTCTTCCTTTTGCTGTACGCAACTAATATGTCGGAACCGGCCGGATCGGATGACTATTTTAAATAGCTGCCATAGAAACGATCGGTCAAAAAAATAGTTCTAATGAGAAAAACTTCTTTGTTTTCCATCGTAGCGTCACTAATCTTGGTATATGTTAGTTTTATATGCTTTCACATAATTCTGGAAAAATGTATAAAAATCGGATCACTATAGCATATAGCTGCCATAGAAACGGTCGGTCATAAAACTAGTTCTAGTGAAAAAAACTTTTTTGTTTTCAATTGTATCGTCACCAATCTTGGTATATGTTAGTTTTATATGCTTTCACATAATACAGAAAAAATTTATCAAAATCGGATGACTATATTATATAGCTCCCATAGAAACGGTCGGTCATAAACCTAGTTCTAGTGAAAAAACTTTTTTGTTTTCTATCGTAGCGTCCCCAATTTTGGTATATATTAGTTTTATACGCTTTCACACAATTTTTAAAAAATTTATCGAAATCGGATGACTATAGCATATAGCTGCCATAGGACCATAAAAAAAATTCGTAGAAAAACACATTTTTCGACCGATCGGTCCTATAACAGCTATAGAATATACTCATCCGATTTTAACCAAATTGAGAACTGTTCAAAAGCATATAATTTTCATAATTCGTGAGTTTAAGAACTCTTTTATTGAATACAAAAAAATGTTTCACACAAAGACATATTTTTCGACCGATCGTTCCGATCATCCATATCGGTCGATTCCGACATATTAGTTGCGTGCAGTAAAAAGAAGACTCTGTGCAATAGCTCGATAGCTTAAAAACTGAGGGTCTACTTTGCGTAGAAACAGACAGACGGAGAGGTGGACGGACAAGCTTATCGACTCAGCTCGTCGTACTGATCAAGAATATATATAGTTTATGCAGTCGGAAATGAATATTTCTATGCGTTACAAACTTCTGGGCAAAATTAATATACACTTTGCAAGTGGGATCGTTTCAAAGCTTTCGGTCTAAAAACTTCAATTCGCAGATCGGAATCAAATCAATTTTTATAAAGTTGTATTTAGCTCTCCATTTTTTTCTTCTTCTGTTTACAAAAAGTGAAAATCACATCAAAATGTAATGGGCATATTAATTAGGTTAAAAAAATTCGAAAATGTTCAATATTAGACACATAAGTTCGCATTACAACAAATCACAAATAAAAAACAAATGAAGAAAGAGCAACCAATCAAATGTGATCTACTCAGCGGGCGTTAAACGCTCGTAACATGGATGACCCTGATGACGATGAGAAATAATAGGTGTGCGAGTGTTGTGTGTAACCACCATGACTTGGTGGATAAACATATATGTATAGTTAGTCATTTCTGGCCATGTTGAATTTACAATTGTGTTTTGCTCATGACACTTCTTTAATTCAATATGCCTATTATATGTATCTCTGATTATTTCTCATTGTCAAGACGTGGGCGTTGTCAGTCATGTTATTAACACATTGTATGTGTTGCAATTGTGTTGACGAAATAATGGACCTAAAGTGCATTAATTAAATAGCATTCATTGCAATCTAACAGATAAATGGAAAGTTGGAGTAATTTAAGGTAATTTAAGCCAGTAGAGTCAGGAGGCGATGTCGGCTAGGTCTTCAGAGTACAGAATTCGGTTGAGATGACATAATCATCACATACACGAGCAGTCTCCAATAATGGTTTTATAGCTCCGGCTTTACTTAAGCAAAACCATTTTCTTACTTATTTAAGTACTCCGAGTTGCTTTGATAGTACAAAAAATGCTGTCTGCAATATTTGCATATTTTGATTACCAAAAGAAATTTCTTAAGGGGGTCTTCTACCATTGAAAATTTTTGTTTTCAATTTTTCTGTTTTGCCTTATTATTATAACTTGGACATTCCCCTTTCATCCCCTTTAAACCATTTTAAGAAATTCGAAATAGTTTAGCAGATATAGTCTTTTTAGTGGAGCAGTGTTCTTGCCAACGTGAGTATTTTCAACGTTGCTCAAAACTTTAACCGCGTTTTTCTCATAACCACGTTTTTTGACCTGGTAGCCATGATTGGGCCAGTTCTACTAAACCGATTTTGATCAGCCATGTTGCAATCGACGCAGAATTGATGTAATTCTGGCCCGTACCTCAATCATGAGGAAAAACTTTTTTACTATTTTTTTTACACTAAACTCCAAAAAAAAACTTGAAAAATCTAAATTTTTTTTTAACATGCCGCCAATTTTTCCAAAAAATATTAAAAATTATGAGGTACGGGCCAGAATTACATCAATTCTGATCATAACCTCATTTACCGTTTTCAATTCCGATAACCTGGAATCATGGCTACCACCTCTTCACCTTTTTGAGACCTTAATTGGCAGGCCGATAACTTTTTGAACAGCCCTCGAATTCCAAACTTTTTTTTTTGTATTTTTTAATTTAATTAATAAATAACACAAAACAAAAAACCAAATTGAAAAAGCTCTTATAGCTTTCTTTCCAGAATTTTTTTTAAAAAACACTCATAAAACGCTGTTCAAAGGTAGAGCTTAAGCTTTTCACGAGCCCCCCAATTGGATTGTGCTTAATTTCAGATTTTGTGAATTATTGAAACAAATAATAAACAATATGTACAATGCTTACAGTGTGTTCAAACAATTTTTGGCATGCACTATCAAAGGTATCAGCGAACCAAGCCAAGCCAAGCTAATGCACTCCCTCTACCCAATTACACTTAACAAACTCATTATGTTCAAAGCTTGGCCAGCAGCCAGACTGCCTTCACCAGCGGGTGTCGAGACAATCCAGCCGTCTAAAATTGCATGCAGTACAAATTCAAAGACCATGTTGAAATCCAACCAACATACTTGGTTTATATGAAAGGCTCGTGGCGTTGGCTGCATTTGTGGGTGGGTGGTTGTTTGGGTGGTTCGCTAGTGGTGACAAGAGGAAGGCAGGGACCTCGACGTGACTGGCAACATGTCTAGAACAAGATTTAAGCCAGCTGCCGCTTTATTATCGACTTTTATCGAGACGACTTTTAACTGGCCACCGAGATAAACAGCAGCCAACAAATTTGACATGTTGGTAAATAATTGAATTCAAAGCGAGTTGGTTGGAGCGGTCAGAAAACTGATCTAACTTGATGCCATTTACATGGAATGTTCACCACTTTGCTTGTCATCGTTTTCCCTCTCAATCGCAGCGCAGTCATCTTTCCTTCTGAAATTTTCCGGCAGTTTGTCGGCACTCATAGCTCGAATATGTAGGCGTGCAAACACAGAGATCAGCTTGAGTTTGAGTGAGGCTCATAAATTTCATAAAACCCCCCGCCCGAACAAAACAGCAACGCAAAACTACAAGCGCCGGCTTTAGGCGACTTTCACAACAGGTTTTGGGTAGAAAGTATAATGCAGACGTAATTTTTTTTAAAGGGGAGGGGAGTTTTTAGGGGGATGAGTTTACTTGATTTTCCGTTTGACAATTCCAACGTAAATTAAATCAAAATCTCCAACTTTACGAAAAATAAAATGTAAACACAAGAACTCAAACATGCTTCAAAGTAAAACCATTATTCCAATGGGGAGTCTTTTGCATACATAATAACTAACTATATAAATGCTAGTAATTAGCAATATTTGTTGTTTTACATTATAGTCACAGTTTTGGTCAGTGTTGGTCGCGTGTTTTCCGCGTTGGGCAGGTTAGCCTTCAAACTGAAGTTGCATATACTCAACGGCCAACCAAAGCGAGGCACTTCATTTGTCTTCATTTGCAGTACCATTGCATTTTTCTCGAAAAAAAGAACATTATTGCTGGACTGTGGGGATAATGATGTTGATGATAATTATGACAGTGACTTAGCTTATTCACTTGCAAATTCCAATGCAGGCTGCTGCGGTCAATGTCAGAGTTTGTGCGCACAGAACAAACACTCATAACACTGTAAAAAATTAATATATATAAACCACTTGCAGGGCCAAAAATGTACCATTATTTGTCAATAAGTATTCTTTAAAGTTTAGCTCACTTTGCACAGTGGGGTAAATACATACTCAGGTTGTTATGTCATTACCAAGGATAAGTGCTAATGGTGGTTGATTATATGTAAATTTATCGACCCTTTTTCGCGAAATTTTCGTATGCAACAAAAACCAAATTTTTCAGGAGAAAGTTTTGTACTTCTTGTAGCTATGACTGGAAATATATCACTAACAAATTCCAGATGTCAATCAATAACACCCGTATATATATATATATATATATATATATTTGTAATACTAACAAAGCAGATATCATAAAAGCAAACGAAAGGACAGACAGTCATGGTATACTCGGGTCGGAGATGCTTTCTTTAAAGGATAGACATACCTCAGACCTATATTATAGTAGCCTTTGCAGTTACATTATTACATACCAGTAACTAAATATAATATTATACCGGGGCAAAGAACCAACAATATAAATGAAAATTACATTGCCTAATTTCTTTCAAATTCCTGTCATTGGCAGGGCATTTGTCATTTTATGACCCAATGTAAACCCTGCAGAAGCTAGCTTGCAACCTGCCATACATAGTCATTTTGTACTTGCTGTTTTGGTAGACACACAATTTAATTTGTATTTTCTTATCGTCGTCAGTTGGCTGTGGAAAGCTTTTGGTCGAGGTTAAGTCACACAAATACCTCGCACTCAGGCAGTTTTACTACACCCAAAGAAAATCAATAAAATCAATTTGTTGAGCGTTGTATTAAATTGAAATAAAAAAACTTTTGGTATCAAGTTGATATTTTTAGTTCGCTTTTTTCAACTTAAACGGTTTTCCCTATTTCGGGTCCTAGGAATCGAACTGCATTATTTCTTTTTTGAGTTATCACAATGGCTTCATAAAACCATTTTTTGTTTTAGTCTTTTACGAAGTTAAAAATTTGTTCTTCACAAACAAAGTAATTTTTGGGGAACAAAAGGGTAGACATTAAAAAATTATGTTACTCTGATTTTTCATATTTTTATCATTAAGATCTATTAATTTATATAACGCGAAAATAAGATTTGTGTTCTACAAATCGCTTTCGTCTCAACAACGACCCAAATCGCATGAGTTTACAGAAAAAAAAAGATAGCTAAATTGTGTTGGTTTGATGACTGTTTTTTTGTGAGTGTACCAATTACTCATAAGCCAAAGATGCCAATGCCACTTTAGACCCATCCGTATGTCAATCCAGACCGCCAAACTGAGAAATGGGAGCGCTAAACATTGTTTGATCTGCGGGTTCAGTTCTCCATTTCATGGGTGCTTAACAGTGCTAAATATTTATCTATTGCCTAGCCCAACCCCTAAAAGCCAAATGTTGCATCTACAACTATTTTACACTTGAACTTTAAAGTTCAAAGCAAACAAATGGCATTTACTCGACTAACAATAGTGGCATACGAAAAAAACAATCGGCGATCCATAAGCCGAAAGAAGATTTCTAAGAAAATGTCATGCAAGCATAACAAAAGACTGACGGTATGAACGAATGTGGCACAGACTTTTTTTTTAAAGAAATGGCAAAAATAGTTTTTGGAAATTAGTCTACAGAAAAAACCACAGTAACCCATCAGCTTACCAACAACTTTTTAATGAAGTAAGAGATGAATTTAAAAACACAACCTTTATTTTTACCGATGGCTCCAAATCAGCTACTAGAAGTCGAACCCTACGCAATTTTGCAGGCAACCATATACGCAGCAAATCAAAGTAACCCCCATGTCATCTGACAGATAGCAATTATTCTATAGCTGCAGTTAAAACCCCAATAACACACACATAATAATCTACCCAATCAGGGATACCTTGATCGACAAAAAAACGTTAAATGTTTAAATTCCCTTACAGTTTTTAAAAGACGCTATTATTGATACCAAAAAAGTTTTTCCCACTATAACTAGTTTTTTTACCGATCGTAAAGCAGCTACATGATATAGTCATCCGATCCGGCCGATTCCGACAAATGTGAGCCGATATCAGTTTATTTCAATTTTATTTCAAGACTTTTTAAAAAATTTGGTCAAGATAGCTTTAAAACTGGGGGAGGAGATAGTATAGGCACAGACGGAGGGACGTCCGTCCGTCCCGGTCAGACCGACATGGCTCACCGACTCAGCTCGTAATGCTGATCAAGAATATATATACTTTATGGGAGATGCTTCCTTCTAAACGTTACCCTCGTTTTAAAAAACCTTTCCATCATATCTTGCGCTTCGCAAAACCGACTCTAAACAGCATATCAGGTAACACAGGCGTAAAATGGACCTGCAAACTATTTATGTATATTGTATACATTTAATAAAAAGTTTAAGTTTTAGTGGTACAAAATTCTCTTAGTATTTTTTGATTGCAAAAAAGCAGGTAATTTCGAATTTAAACTAATATTCGCATAATATTCGTTGAAATCTATAAATAAAAAAAATTTGCCGACACAGAGTGTTTGTCTAAGAATAGTCATGCCATGATTTAGAACATTTTGTGTATACCTAAAAAAAGGATTTTTTCAACGACCTTTTGATTTAATTATGTTCGAGATGAGGCCAGTGTTATGGTTTTGACATTTGCGGTTGTTGCCATAATTGATGTATTGCCTTGTGTGCTAAATGAGTTTGTGCTCCGATTTCAATAACATGCTCAAGCGTTAGCAGTGGAGTAAATTTTTAAACAGACTCGCTTGGCAATTAGCTTTAACCGCCATCTCTGAGCCATAAGACAGTGGTCAGTAGTTGGTGCTGTGCGCTTGGGCATACCGAAGCAAGCGTAACTTCAACATGGTCTCCATACATTATTGCTGTGGGTTGACTTTTGCATACGAAAATTGACTTTATGTACATAAGAAAATCCCAGGTATTCAGAGCCTGACCCCCATAAAACTTTACACTTAACAGTTTCATTGCCCATCGACTTGTTAGGGGAGAGAAGGTAGTGGATGGTATGCTAGTGTGATTCCTAAAATACTTGTACTTATTTGTAAATAAGCCGTGGTCTCTTGCGCCGCTGACTCTCTTTTTTTTATTTAATTTATGACGTCAACTTGGCTTATGAACTATAGTATAATTGCGTCGGCTTGTCTTGCCGATTGCCACACATTCCGCCGGTTAACTCTGGTTCCGCAATTTTTAGGACCTGTCACTTAAGCAAAGATGGTCAAATTGTTGAAAAACTAACACAAATTCCGGTGGTGTCATGACAGAGAACTGTCACGGACGTATCGACGATTTGGCTTGGTTGCATCTTTAGAGTTAACGGCATATGAGGGCGACTCCTATTCATTCAAAATTATGGTTGCTTTAGCTCTGGGAAAGTTACACCGAATTTGTATCTAGGTATGTGTCTAGGTACCCCCAAACACTGCAAACCTGACATACAAGCCCAAGCTGGCAATTGTCATGATTATGAACGTTTTGATAGTTGCAAAAGTTCTTTGTTAATAATAATAATAATAATGATAATGAAAATAATAATATGGTTTAAACAATTATACCGTCATATAATTCCTAATTCAAAATTCTGTTCTCATCGTTATGTCTAATTAAGGTTGCGCCACCCGCAACATTGTTTCTTTGTTTATCATCACAAGCATCAGTGTTAGCGCAAAAATTTAAAGATATTGTATTTGTATGTAATGTTGTTGACGAACCCAAGGATGAGGTAGTTGTGTTTCGTGTATTTCTGAGGTTTCATTTTCGTTCGCCTCAGACTGATGACTCTGACAGTATGCCTCACTGACTATTGTGTAGTCTTTGATTAGTTTTGCTGCCGCGCGCTTCGCTTAGTACAAATTACATGTGAAGAACTATATACAAATATGTATACATATATGCACGTGTGTGAGTGTAAGAGCTTCGATCTGCTATGGCAGCTGAGTTTTAATTATTTATAAGTCTTTTAACGTAATGCTTAGACAATTGGGTATAAATGTTCGCACAAAAATTAATAAATTATCACGATTCTTACTTCTTCGTTACTGATTCCCTCCTTAATTTTCCCTTTATTTTTTTTATACACTTGCAAAGTGTACATTTAATTTGCCAAGCAATTTTTAACGAATATTTCTATTAGAAATATTCATTTCCGACCTCTTAAACTATGTATATTCTTGATCAGGACGAGCTAAGTCGATTGAGTTTTGTCCGTCCGTCCGTGCGTCTGTCTGTCTGTCTGCCTCTACGCAAACTAGTCCCTCAGTTTTAAAACTATCGAGCTGAATAGTCTTTTTTCTGCACGCTGCTAATATGTCGGAACCCCCCGATCAGATGACTACATCTTATAGCTGCCATAGGAACAATCGGTCGGAAAATAGATCATAGTGAAAAAAAAATTGTTCATTGGTAATGTTTCAATGATAGCGTTCTTAACTCAGTAATTAAGAATAGTATATGCTTTTAAACAGTTTTGCATAATTTGGTCAAAATCGACCATAGGACCGATCGGTCAAAAAACGGGTCTTAGTAAGGAAACCATTTTTATTTTCTTCTGTTGAAATTTTTAAACACAATTTTTGTTTATCTTAATCTAATGGCGTGCGCATATTTTCATTGCGCACAGATGTTGATTTTGGGACGATCGAACGACCCAAAGAGCTTGACATTTCAAACAAATGTTCTTGGCTTGATTTTGACATTGAAGCTCATCGAGTGCGATCGTTTGTTCATTCTAGGCTCCACTAAATCTTCGTATCTGTCTGCAGCTTAAGGTCAGTTTTTAATCTGCACATTAAATAATTGTTTTATATTGGCAAATGTCATGTTCAATTATTCCAACGGTGGACAGCGTCAGACCCCTCACGCGGCATGTGGTGGCCTGCAACGCGTCACTGTCAATGGTAATTTTGTTAATAAACTTGAGGTTGTCAAATGCGAGTCTAAGCCCATTTAATTAAAACATAATTACCTGAGTTTAGATACGGAAATATGTATGACACTCCCCTCCGGGTGGGTAATCTAATTACAAGCTAAGCTCAGGCCAAGCCATAAAACTGCAACGGCTTAATGAATCGGTTCAATGACAACTTAGCATGTAAGTCGCGGTCACTGCTCCGAGGCTAATGATCACATTTTAGAGATGGAAAACTTAATAGAAGTAAGTGGATCTGATCTTAACTTCGAAGATCATTTTGAAATCGAGGTAACCCAAATGTACCAGCTGTAAAATACCATTAACACTCTGTATTAAAGATATATTGAGATTGTGCGAATGTATGTAACAGCCGGAAGGAAGCATCGCCGACCCTATAAAGTAAATACACCTAATTCTGTTTTTAGACAGTCTTTTTTTACCCGGTTTTGATTTAACACGGTCTACAAAAAATGTATATCAGTGATACTTTTACTTTAAACGAGAAGGCAAAGCTAACTTCGACTGTGCCGAAGTTTTAAAACACTTGCAAAAGTTTACTCCAACTGATTTAACCGGTAGAGTATATATAGGGTATACATATCAAGCATTTTTAATTTCAAAATCATTCAGAATCAAAACTTGATCACTCTAGCATAAAAAATTTTTTTTCCTGGCAAAAAAATCATTTTCCGACCGATCGGTCCTATGGCAGCTAGATGCTATAATCATCTGATTTTGATAAATTTTTCCAGAATTATGTGGAAGCATATACATATATACCAAGATTGGTGCGGCTACGATAGAAAACAAAAATTTTTATACTGAAACTACCGTTTCTACACCGACCGTTTCTACACAGAGAAAAAAAAGCTCAAGATCAATTTAATCTTTGCTGGTTAAAATGATCTTTTAAAAATATCAATTTTTTCATACTTAATATAAATAGTTTCTTAGGCGTCTTCCCATTTTTTTTTTTTATAGAAAAGATCGTATTGATATTTTTTATCATATCAAGTTAATCTTCGTCATATCGGAGTGAAATTGATATGAAAAAATGTGGAAATGGCTGCCATTTCATATCAATTTTCTCTCTAACTAACATATACCAAGTTTTTTAACGCTATGATGGAACACAAAACAGTTTTTCTTTGTGCAAAATTTCAGCTCGATAGCTTTAAAACTGAGGGACTAGTTCGCGTAGAAACAGACAGACAGACGAACAGACGGACAGACAGACGGACGGACGGACAGACGGAATTGAACTCAGCTCGTCGTCCTGATCAAGAATATATATAGTTTATGGGGTCGGAAAATTTAACACCTAGTATAAGAGCAAAATCGGAAAATTGTTCCGGAACAAAACAACTCCATTACCCAACTCTAATGGGCAGCTGAACCACTGCTCCTTGATTATCATCAACATATAAATCAATCGAAAAACTAGCTAAACAAAACGGTAAAAAGTGTTTCACTCTGATTGGTCGCAAAAGCACAGAAACAGAAATATATTTTGATTTGACATTTGCAATGACTGTGACTGACAGCCGCCCCACACAATGTGATTGTCGCTCCATAATAAATGTCCTACGACTGTCACCCAGCTGGCAGTCAAATGTCGGTTTGTATTTGCCAATTGCCAGCATTTTCTAATTCTAGTAGATTGCCGATCTCTGATCATTGACCTTGACTTTCAGGTAAAATGTCAATCCAGCCGTGTGCGTCTATGTTGTAGTTGAATGACTTGGAAACATTGTTATGTATTCTAGCCACACGAATTCAGGGTATTAAAATCAAAAGTAAATAAATAATAAAAAATAAAAAAACAAAAGAAGCCAGAAAAACATTGAGTCCACCGGACATGGCATACAAATTGTAAATTTTAAACGAATTTAACTGAAGAGGTGGACGGAATAGTGAGGGGTTGGGGTAACGACTGGCTTCAGTTCAATTCAAAGCACACAATCTATTATCTCAAGGCTGGGGAGAGGCCACCAAAGAGCAATTCTAAGAGTCACAAAATTCGTTGAACAAATATTTATATGAAACAAACAAATTGCAAACAATTGATATTCTCGTTTAATTGAGCCCAGATTTGAGAGCTCGCATATGAGTGGGATCTATTGATTGATGTATGATAATGATAAGACACAGACTCACTTCAAATCAGAAAACAAACCCATTGAACGAACATCGGTGCACCCACATTAGATCAACGGCAGGTTCAAAAGATCTATTTGAGATACTTAGATATGAAAGGAACCACAATCGAACTGTCTGTATGATATAAGAAAGTGTTAGAGACTACTTAGATAATTTGTACCTATGTACAAATTTTGCTTACCTTTTACCTTACTTCGGTACTTTAAATTCGTCGGAATTTTCATTTACCTTGTAAAAAGGTAAAGGACTAGGTTCTTAATTTTCAATGTGAGTTTAAATACAAATGATTCTAAAGATTTACTCTTGGTAGTGTAATGGAAAATTGAACGAAACAGAAAATTCAAAAAAAAAAAAAATAACTGAAGAGTGCGTGTCATGTGCAGCAGTATATGAAATTCAATTCATTCTCCGAAGTTGCTGATTTCTAGAAAAGCAGATTGTCATATCAGTTCCTAAAAATAAATATCGAGTCAAAAAAAAAAAAAAAAAAAAAATATACATAAAAATAGAAGCTACGCCGATGTTTTAAATACCCTTGCAGTTTTTGAAAGACGCTACCATTGATAACAAAGAAGTTTTTCCCACTAGAACAAGTTTTTGGACCGACCGTTTATATGGCAGCTATACGCTATAGTCATCCGATTTCGATCAATTTTTCCACAATTGTATGGAAGTATATGAAACTAATATATACCACGATTGATGATGCTACGATGGAAAACAAAAAAGTTTTTCTCACTAAAACCAGTTTTTGAACCGACCGTTTATATGGCAGCTATATGCTTCAGTCATCCGATTTTGATAAATTTTTCTTGAATTGTGTGGAATCATATTAAATTAATATATACCACGTTTGGTGACGCTACAATGGAAAACCAAAAAATTTTTCCCAATAGAACTAGTTTTTTGACAGACCGTTTATATGGCAGCTATGTGCTATAGTCATCCGATTTTGATAAATTTTTCCAGAATTGTGTGAAAGCATATAAAACAAATATATATCAAGATTGGTGACGCTACGATGGAAAACAAAAAAGTTTTTCTAAATCTTAAATATTTAAATTTGAAACTATCGATTGATTCTTCTATTGCCATCTCAAAACAATCGATCATCGTGCTATCGCACTTTCGTTGCCATATCGGCAAGCAGACGTAGCTATTCGAGGACTTTAATTTACTAAAATAATAGTTTAAAAGTTAATTTTTGTGACATCTAGCGCTGCATCCATCCGATCTAGTTCCGAACCTGATCTTTGGCGACTCAAAGAAGGTGAATGATATATTCTTATCTTTGACCAGGAGTTGGTGTGCTGTTTACAAGTTTGTGTGTGTATGTGTGATAATTTGTTTTTTTATTTGTTACAGGCTTTGCTTCGCGCAGCAATTTCGTGAATTGTTGGCTTCATTGAAGAATTGACATCCATTGGCTCTGCTGATGCCATTTGGCCAGCTGGAGTCTTCAATTAGCCCAGCCCTTTTCCAGATGTTGCTTATTGGCCCCACCGTCGATTGTGATTCTGAACTGAGGCAGATCTCCTGAATCTGCATGGGATTTTGAAGGCATCGGATTCTCTGGGCGCACGTGAACTGCGACCAGTAAAGGTAGTGCTTATTTCCGATTATCAATTAACTTGGTGACTGGAATCGGGTATTTTTCTGTATCAGCCTATTGGCTATTAACATATGTGACGGATGATGTCCAGCTGCCAGCGATATTTGCCACGCGCGTTTCTTGCGTGTTGAATATTGGCCATTGAGTGAATATAATTGAAATTCCTCACAAGTATTATCAAGAGCATAGGCAGGTGGGGCAGATTTTCCTTAAAGGGGGGCCAAATCTCGTACAATGGCGGCACTATGAACAGAATGCTACGCCCTTGAGCATTATAAAACGTGTCGCAGGTAAAATTCGTCCTAAAGGTTATTAAACCCTTGCAGAGGGTATAATAAAATTGGTCTGATTTCTGAAAGTATTGAAGGAAGCATATCTGACCTCATTTAATCAGAACTTTCTTTTATTGTAACGTCTTTATTGTTAGTCCTGAATATTATCAGCTTCAACAGAATTTAGCCTAGTTTGGTAAAAATCTGGATACTTTTTACCATAGGTATATTTCTTGACAATTACCTTGTACCTGACCTAGGTAAGAAAGATGAGTACCTTTCCAATCACTGTAAATAAGCCAACAACAAAAAAAGACACACAACAAGTTTACATACCCATCACATATTATCAATAAGATTAGCTGAAACGAATACTTTTAAGGTGTTTAAAATTCGGCACAGCCAAAGTTGGCGATCTCCTCTTGCTGATCAGAGTTAAAGTGTCAATCACAATTAGGCCTGACAGCTGACAGCTCAAATATGATTGCGTTGTTTACTCAATGTGGCTCATCCTCATCTCGATTGATTTTACAATTTGTTGCTACGGATGGATTGTTGGATTACAAAATTCCATATAGCGCAATTTGCATTAAGAGGCATTTAACTGGCCGACTGACTGTCTTACCCACAAACGGGAAATGGAACTTGGAACTTAGTTTTGTGATTGATTGCAAGAGAGAGCCAGCGTTGCGTGTCCAAATGGCCAGTGGATTTCGGCTGCACACAGCAAGCAATTATTATATTTTTGCTGCGAAAGCGAAATGAAGACATCATTAAGTTCGAATTAGCCGATTGCCACATGCGATTTGTATAACAAATTAAGCAAAGTATGAACAAACAACAACCAGCGCATATAACATAGAAAACATAATCGAAACCGAAAATGAAAACCCAAATGTAATTAATCAACCCATAAAAATCAAAAGAAACGAGAGCGTGAGCTAAAGTCGGGCAGGGCCGACTTTAATATACCAGTAACTCAGCGGAAAAGTATTTAACAGCCTTGAACAGAACACTAACATTATGTTAAGTTAGCAGACTACGCTCGTGTAGACAGAAAAGTGCTCTTATATGACGGGATCAAAACTTTATAACCGATATCCCAGCTATATATTACCCGATCATAATGAAAGAAGACTATAGATATAGGGCAGCGGTGGGCATGAAATTTGAGCTTGGGTAATAGTCGAGCAGCCGTCTCTCTGACCAGGTCTCGGTGTCGTGTATTTTAATTTTGTTACCGTCTGCTTGTTGCGATCTGGCGCCGAAATTGCGTGAATTTTGTTTTTGTTATTCTTTTCGAAGCGAAGCAATTGTCTGTGCGACCGAGTGGCGTCGAAATTACCGCTGGCTTAGAGAAATTCGAAAGTCTAGTTAGAACGATCGGAGAACCAATTAAGAATGCTTACACTTTGACCAGGTACATCGATACACAATGAAGTGAACACCATAATAACTTCATTTAATGTATGAACAATTTTTGCTCCAATTTGTATATTATTTAAATCACATGGTAGGTGTCTTTGCACTTTAGGGTGCCGACAAAACCCCGCAAATAAAAATCATTGTGAAAAATTCGGGTTTTTGTATAACATGCACGATTACACGCACTGTGATAAGGTACAGCTGAAGAAAAATTGTCTAAACACTATAGCCTCAGCGGGATAGGTATATGCAACTCATTTCTACCGCTAGCTCGAAAACAATTTCTCCACAAAAAGCCAGCGCAAATGTATTGTATGTAAATGAAACAAAAAAGTTGTGATTTTCATTACTATAATTTTAAATACAAAAGGCGCCATATGTATTTCAAATGAGTCGCCGCCGCGTGCGCGTGTAGAGTTTGATTTTGATTTATTTGCCGCCAAACTTTCGCTCAATATGGAGTAAATGAGATAATTATGCATCTCGTTCGCTTTTCGATGTAAAAGAGTTATGTAATAACACTTTACGTTTAATTTGCATATCTAGATGGGTTCGGTGGCATTTGGTTAATAAGTGACCTAGTATATATCCAAGCAAATTTACAGCAAATATAGCTCCTGGTTGCCCAGTCATTATTTCTTGGACATTGCCCAATAATTAATGTCATTTAATTCAATTTATGCAATAACACATTTTAGTTCAGTTACACAGATCGCAGATTTTAAAACATAGCATTAAAGTTTAAGATTCAAAAGAGACAGAAAACAAAAAACAGATAAACGAAATGCCGCTTTGTTCGCATTTTTACGTACTTAGTTTTTAGTCATTTGGGCAAGGTTCACAAATTTTAATGGCTGCCTTCACGGGAACTGGGCAAGAAAAATACAAACAGAAAGACAGAAAAAATTGTAGCTGTTACGAAAATATGTTTCCCAGGCAAATCCAAGTTAGCAAAGTTAGTAGTCCATATCACATTCCGCCACCTTCTAAAAGTGCTTCCAAATTAACATTTTTTTAGAAACTTAGAAAATAATAATTTTTAAGTCATATAGAAGAAGACAAGTAAATCTACGGCTATTAGAACAAACTCAGAATGGTTCCAGTCAGGGATCGTAAATAACGATTATTTTTCATTTTTTTTATCAAAAAAATCATTTACTCATAATTACTCTATAAGAGTGAGAAATACACCAATCAAATCCCATATGGCTCATCTGAACAATTGCACCTTGATTTACAAATCTTCGACTTTTTTTGATTACTCTCAAAAATAACGATTAATTTTTAACATAATTTAAAAACGTAAGAAATAACAATTTTTTTTTAGCATAAAAATCATAAATAAGAATTATTAATGGATTTCAAAATAAAACATACGAAATACTGATTATTTATGGATCAAAAAAATAAAAATCATAAATAAGACTTATTCAAGGATTTTTAAATATAGCACATGATATAACTATTATTTTTTGAGCATTAATATAAAAATCACAAATAAGAGTTATTTAATGATTTTTAAATTAAGCTTACAAAAACCGATTAATTTTTGAGTAAAAAAATGAAATCTAGTATAAGAGTTATTTAATGATTTTTAAATAAAATTAAGAAAATAACGATTATTTTTTGGTTAACAAAAAAATCTAAAATAAAATTTATAAAATGATTTTTTTTTTTTGCTCATCAAAAAATAATTATTATCGAGAGATTTATACGATACAAATTACAAACTAAACTAACTACATATAAATTTATAAAACTCAAATTCAAAATAGAAACGTTTACACGAAAATCGGAATTCGGAACAGGGCCGATAGTGTTTGATTCTAGTCGGCTCAAGGTCAAAGTTGGTTATAATTTAATTACCAACGAAAAACAACAAGGAGATAGCAAGTTCTCGTTATGGCTATTTCAAGGGGCTGCCGGTGCTTCTTTAAAGATTAAAGATACAGGAACGCTAAGTATATCAAGGTGATCAATTGAGGTTATATGTACATCCTTAAAAAAAAACATTTTTATCTTAACAATATGTTAGTTGAGTGAGTTTTATAAATGCCTTCAACGACTGATATATTGCGGCTTGTCTGAGCCCATGTTGTTTATACGAAACCACTGCTTCTACGCGTGCTATATGAATTATTCATCCGTTTAATGCAACTTGTAAAAATTATTTGCAATATTATGATATTGATAAATGTAGAATTTAAAAATTGATTTTTCTTCAGTAAAAGCTATTTTCTAACCGATCGTTTGTATGGCAGAGTTGGGTTATAGTCATCCGATTTTGATCACACTAGGTCGAATAATGTGGAACATTTTTTATTTGGCTTTAAGCTGTCAAGTAGCCTTCACCTTGTTGGCACAACTCAAAAATACGAATTACGAGTAAAACGTTTTCGGTACGTGCCATGGCCCCAGTTTCAGTCACAGAGTCGAGTCAGTTCCAGGCCGGGGGACCGTTGCCGGTTTTGGGCTTAGACCGACCCCGTTGCCTGGAAACGTGTTTTCTGCTTTGAATGCTGCTACTGGTGAGTGCTGACTCAGCGAGCGCGCGTTAAGTGACATTAAAACAGTTCAATTAACCGTTTCTAGTCGATATTCATCCAGTTCAAGAAATATATTTACAAATGCACAATGTAAACACAAGTTTACATAAATACGTGAAACAAGCGCCCTTAGGAAAACGAAAAGTTTTTCTCACTAGAACAAGTTTTCGGACCGATCGTTCCTATGGCAGCTATATGATATAGTCATCCGATCCGGCCGATTCCGACAAATGTGCAGCCTATGTGTATTTAAAGACTTTTTGCAAAGTTTGGTCAAGATAGCTTCAAAACTGAGGGAGGAGATAGCATAGAAACAGACGGACGGACAGACGGACATGGCTATATAGACTTATATAGTTTATGGGGTCGGAGATGATGTGACAATTTTGATATACCCTCTGCAAGGGTATAAAAAGATTTTATTGTACACATTTTAATCTTGTGTACGTGTCGTATGAGTAATTTTGATCGAAACTTTAAGACCCTTTCGCGCAAATTTAAAATTAAAATAAAACTTAACTTTGGGTATGCTGAGACCTACTTTTTGTTTCTCCGTTTTGAGATTCACTCTTACGTAGTAAAAAGCCATCTTTTTGCCCATGTCTTGTTCAAAATTACCAAATTAGCCACATCATCATCATCATCATGCTTGCAAATTTGTTTGTCGTGTTAAGTAAGCCATAGAAAACCGAAAACAAAAGACAGCAATAGAAAGAAGGCAAAGAAAAAAGTCGCAAAGCTAATTAGTCAAAAACTGAAATGTCTGCAGTTTGAAAAACATTTTCCCAGACTTGGCACGGCTTGCGGAATCTGTAAAGCAATTACCTTCCCCTGGACCTAAAGACTGGGACGCAGAGACCAACCGCATGGTAACTGCTTCCGTATAGCTTTACTCCCTTTTCTTTCTTTTGCTCTGTGTGTCATTATGTCATGCGGTTCCCACTTCATCTGCGTATCTACCCAGTCACAATTTTCTTTTCAAAGCTTTCGCAATGTTTTTTAAGTAAGTTTTTAGGAGGAGGGAAACGACTTGATGCAGAGTATGTAATGCTTGATGAGGCAGGTACACAGGTCAGTAATCACCATATTATGCGCTTAAAAGTGTATGTAAACAATCGGTATTCATTTGCACAATGAATAAAATTTAATGATTAAAAGAAAACGAAATAATAAGTAATAATAAGTAAATAGGCCCCCACAGTCTGACCAGTCATAACGTAATCGCGGAGGCTCCCAATAATACAATAATAACAATATAATCGCTGTTGCATGCTGTTCAACACACATGTGCAGATACATATATATGTATATGTTTATGTATATATAGTATGTAGGTATGTAATCTATATTGTTTCATTTTCGACCACATTGGGCAACAACACTTTCACATTCCAAAATGTGGTGGAAATTAATCATTGATCCAAGGACCCTTGTAGGTTTTTGAAGACGGAAAAAAGAGAAAGAAATAGATCTGCCAAAATAAATCCATATAATCTTTATGCATATGCATATTTTTATTCGAACCCTTCGTAAAGTCTATTGTAATTAAGGTTTCGGTTCGAAACCTGGTTCATGGCTTCTTAGAGAGTGTTGAAAAATGTTTGCCCCTATTTGCGTTAACCCTTCTTTCAAACAGAGCGAGTCAGGATGGGGAGGTCATAAACTTTAAAGGTATGGTTCATGGTTCGGATCGAGTGACCCTTAAAACCCGATCCGGTTTTGCGGGGTTCGGATCTAGATCGGTTAGCAGCCTTGGTTTTATTACAAAGGTATATATTCGGCTATAAATGAATCGTTAAATAAAAAGTGAAGAAGAATTCTGTCTTACGCTCTTGCTTGCATTTATGTAAGCTACTAAAAATGCTAAACTCTAGAATAATTTAAGAACAGCCAAGAACGCAGGGCTATTAAAATTTAGGTATAAAGCGGCATTCATTTTATTTTGTTCGAACTAGAACTGCAGCAATCGCTTTTTTTTAAGTGTATGTGCATCATAAACAGTTTTTTAATCGATTTTTGTAAGACACTAAAAATACTATGTTCTTATATAAGCACAACAATAGCTGACTTAAAGTTTGTGGGGTGTTATGGTTTCTCCACGCCCACAAAATCTAACAGGGCTAAATTCAGTAAAGTGAAAGCGATGCCACAAATACAAATCATTACGATGAACAACATCATCAACGACCTGACTTTGGCCATTGTCCGACAACGGTTGATGACTTTATGCGCTGTGGTCACAATTCTTCAGTTATGAGAGAGGCACGACAGGCTAATTGGGTAAATATGTGGTAGGGAGAGGAGGGGACAGGGGGAGCTTTTCACTTTCACAATAGCTAATTAATTGCAGTCGAGCACAAAAGTTGGACTTACCATTTTTAAGCGCAACTTCCTGCTTGGCAGTATCCATTGCGGCGACAGGCAACGAAACCAGCGAGAATAGCAGCAGCAACACCAAGTACACATAGATGAGCAATTGTTGCGTTATTAATCTTGAGATTAATGTTCTCCTCCTCCTGTGCATGATGGAGACCATTCTGAAGAATTGTTTTAGTTTTGTTTTTGATTTTTTATTGCAATTTAATGTATTACTCTTGATGGCTACTGCTGCTGCATTTCACTTTTTTGTATTAAACAAAAATTAAAATAAATATCAGGCAACAACCGCGGCAGCAACAGTAACTGCAAAGTGAAATTTCACTTTCGTGCAGTCAAGTGGACGTCCCGACGTCCCCTCTGTCCGTCCCAGAGCAAGTCTTGCCACAGACTCGCACTGACACTTGCAGATAAAGTGTATGTTTATGTTAGGTTGGGGTCACGCACTCCAGCCTGTTGCGATACCCTAACAAAGAGTACTCTGACAATGATACGACGATAGTTCTTGTTGTGACTTGGCTATTTGTGTGTACCTAATATTTTTAATTGGAACCGCACCTTTGGTAGATACTCAACGATAGCCCACACATTTAATTGTATTGTTTGGGATCTGGAAATGTTTTCATTGTCAAGACATCGCATTTTTTAATTACGTCTCTGTATAAGTGAGAATTAACTTCAGTCAAATTTTAAATATCAGTATATTGACAATGTTATCCGATGTTAACAAATCTTAAGCTTGGTTCGCCGATCTTCTAAACCAGCTCCAAATAAAAGCCTGACATAACTTTCAAAACTGTTATTCCCAATCAATATAATTGTTAATAAGGGCATGAGCATTTTTTGAGAAGAAAAAGGACATTCAATAACCATCCACGAAAAGGTTTAATTTTTCAAATCAGCATCCATCAACTGAAGATTAACTCATTTTTCTTAGGAATCTGATTTTAAATTTCTCGAAAACGGCCCTACCGAAAACTTTTCTAAAGGATCGTAAATTTTTTGTTAAAGGTCTATTCTCAGATTACATAAAAAAAATGTTTCGTCACTATGCTTTATATGAATGGAAACACTTTTGTAGAGCTTTGAAATCAGAATGCTTTTGAACATATGTCTTATTTATAAGAAGCATAGTGCCGAAAATAAAATGTATGTCATCTGAGATCAGGCGTTAATGTAAAAACAATTGTCGTAAGTTAAATTTAAAATTAACCAAGGCTCGAACCAATAGTTTGAAAATAAAGTTCGCTTGCAGAACCATGAAACCGAAACATCTTCTGCAGTTTGAAGCCATGCTCAAATCGAGTTGGGCCGGATTTGCACGATGATGCAATTTTCATGAAAATCGTATGATTAAACACATTTATTGTTTAATCCGAAACATTGAAGAATATAAAGAAAGTCTTTCCTTTCATATGGCTATTCCTGTTGTGGCTTATCGGCGTCGCAGAAAAGTCATAAATATAATATATCCACTACACATACACACACACACACATAATATATATATGCACGACAAGGCACTTGTCTTGCAAGTGGCAGCAGCTGCCGCTGTGTTGCTGTAAAAACTTTCGCAACATTTTTATTTGGCCAGTTTTCTAGTTATTTAGCAGGAAACAATTAGCGCGGAACCATAAAAAATTTAACAATAATTCATTTTTGTTATTAAATATTGTAATTAATTTGCATTTTGTTATAATTTTGAGTGGCTCTTGCCGTGGTAATTATGTGCTGGTTTTTTTTCTCTTTTTCAAACACCAAAATACGGAAATGCCGCGCAATCAACTCCAGCTCAATCAAATTGAAACACTTGAACAAAACAGAAAAAAACAAAAAACAAAAAGCTCAGTCTGACCATAAAGCGCGCGCAATTTCAGGATGTATCAGAGGCACAGCTTCCCACTTCCGCGCCTGCCCTGATCTTAAGTTCAGAGGGGCAGCTTCGGTTTACGTATAAGCAACACGACGTAGTGTGTCGAATACCGTCAACTGTCTGAGCTGCGCGCAGGCGCCAACATAGACTTTTAAAGCGCAAGACAATTGTGGAATAATAAGGTGAGGCAATGTGGGTGAGCGCTCTCTTCATACTTTAAGCTTATAACCAGGGAATCAAACCGAATCGAATTTCGGTTCCGGTTCTGGTACGTACCAAAACTAATGTTTCGGTAAAAGGTTCTGTTTAGGTTCTAGTTTATTTCGGTTTTCGGTTCCGTAACGGTACCTTGGTTTTTATTTCGGTATACCGGTACATACCGGTACCGGTATAATTTAAAAATCCTTTAAACCGGAGATATAATAGAACGGGTAACAACCTACACAACAGAAAGTAGTTATAAAGAAGGAAAATTAAACATAATAAACTTGGAATGATGGTATGTGAAAGGTCCAATTATTAATTCTTTCCTTTTTATTAATAAAAATTAATGATATTTGGATATTATTGAACCAAAATAGATGCATTAGAAATAAGATGAAATGGTTATTTTTATTGAAAATTTTAGTATATACCAGATGGTCCCTTAACCTAAACTTTGTTAGTACAATGTTTCGGTTCTTTTCGGTCATTTCGGTTCCAAAAATAAAGGTTCCGAAATACCGGTTCTCAAAACATAAATAAAAACGGATCCGGTTCTGATTCTGAGTTTCAATCGGTTCTTTTCGGTATACGGTTCCGGTTCGGGTTCCGGTTTGACACCCTGCTTATAACTCATCAGTATGCAGTTAAAAATTGTTGCGAAAGTTTGTTCAGCAAATGCTCTCAGCTAACAACTTTTCACTCTTTACTCACCGTATTATTCCACTGCGGTTGCCGTGAGCTATACAGAGAGTCGCCCCAACAGAAAACTGGAGAGGTCATGTCTTTTATGAATCAAAGAGGCAGATCAGCTGCTGTGGCAGCTGCCCCACAAACCGGTAAATGCTGGACAACTGTATTCTATGCTGTTTTGTTTATTAGTTGTTGTTTTTCTAGCGGTCACACGTGACGCATGCCAAACTTCCACTTACATTACGTCGATGAGGTACATACATATATCCGCCCTCAACTTTTAACAAAGTAGAAGCTCTTTTCAAATTTACAACAACTACATAAAACGAGAAGACAAAGTTAACTTTGTCTGGGCCTAAGAAGCAGTAAAACTGATCATTATGATAGGATATACATGGGTTAAATATAGTAGCTTTAGTTTAACTATATCTTTATACAATTTTGAAGTGTATATTAATTGTACTCAGCATTCAAATATTTATTTGAGATCCCATAAAATAAATTTTGTATATTGTCGATCAGAGAACTATTTACTATATACTATTTTTACTGCTTGCTGTTTATATGTCTATCCCGATGTGGGTCTTAGTGAGAAAAACTATTTTGTTTGAGTGAAAGCGTTCTTTAACTAAGCATTTATCAATATCAAATAATTTTGAAATACATATAGGCCGCACATTTGTCGGAACCAGGCGGATCGGATGTCTATATCATATAGTTACCATAGGAAAGATCGGTTATAATCGGCTCCGAACAATATTATTTCGAATTTTTGAAAATGGTTTGAATTGGATGAAAGTGGAATGACCAAGCTATTATAATAATGCAAAACAAAAAAATCGAAAAAAATATATTTTTCAAAGGTTGATGAGTGGTTGAGTGGTTAAGGTTGGATTGAGTGCTTCCTCAAGCACGAACCTTGCTCCACTAAAATGGCAATATCTCCTAAACTATTTCGAATTTTTGAAAATGGTTTGAAGTGGACGAAAGTGGAATGTCCAAGCTATAATAATAATGGAAAAAAAAAATAAAAAAAAATATTTTTCAAAGATAGAAGACCTCTCTGAAGGTTGTATTGAGTGCTTCCTCAAGCAAGAACCTTGCTCCACTAAAATGGCAATATCTCCTAAACTATTTCGAATTTTTGAAAATGGTTTGAAGTGGATGAAAGTGGAATGTTCAAGATATAATAATAATGCAAAACAAAAAAATCGAAAAAAAAAAATATTTTTCAAAGGTTCTACCTTCTACCTACACCTCTTAGGGTTGAATTGTGTGCTTCCTCAAGCAAGAACCTTGCTCCACTAAAATGGCAATATCTTATAAACTATTTCGAATTTTTGAAAATGGTTTGAAGTGGATGAAAATGGAATGTCCAAGCAATAATAATAATGGAAAACAAAAAAAAAAAAAATAAAAATTTCAAAGGTGGAAGACCCCTCTTTAAGGTTGTATTGAGTGCTTCCTCAAGCAAGAACCTTGCTCCACTAAAATGACAATATCTCCTAAACTATTTCGAATTTTTGAAAATGGTTTGAATTGGATGAAAGTGGAATGTCCAAGCTATAATAATAATGCAAAACAAAAAAATCGAAAAAAAAATATTTTTCAAAGGTTGATGAGTGGTTGAGTGGTTAGGTTGGATTGAGTGCTTCCTCAAGCAAGAACCTTGCTCCACTAAAATGACAATATCTCTTAAACTATTTTGAATTTTTGAAAATGGTTTGAATTGGATGAAAGTGGAATGTCCAAGATATAATTATAATGCAAAACAAAAAAATCGAAAAAAAAAATATTTTTCAAAGGTTCTACCTTCTACCTACACCTCTTAAGGTTGAACTGAGTGCTTCCTCAAGCAAGAACCTTGCTCTACTAAAATGGCAATATCTCCTAAACTATTTCGAATTTTTGAAAATGGTTTGAATTGGATGAAAGTGGAATGGCCAAGCTATTATAATAATGCAAAACAAAAAAATCGAAAAAAAAAATATTTTTCAAAGGTTCTACCTTCTACCTACACCTCTTAGGGTTGAACTGAGTGCTTCCTCAAGCAAGAACCTTGCTCCAATAAAATGGCAATATCTTATAAACCATTTCGAATTTTTTAAAATGGTTTGAAGTGGATGAAAGTGGAATGACCAAGCTATTATAATAATGCAAAACAAAAAAATCGAAAAAAATATATTTTTCAAAGGTTGATGAGTGGTTGAAAGGTTAAGGTTGGATTGAGTGCTTCCTCAAGCACGAACCTTGCTCCACTAAAATGGCAATATCTCCTAAACTATTTCGAATTTTTGAAAATGGTTTGAAGTGGATGAAAGTGGAATGTTCAAGATATAATAATAATGCAAAACAAAAAAATCGAAAAAAAAATATTTTTCAAAGGTTCTACCTTCTACCTACACCTCTTAGGGTTGAATTGTGTGCTTCCTCAAGCAAGAACCTTGCTCCACTAAAATGGCAATATCTTATAAACTATTTCGAATTTTTGAAAATGGTTTGAAGTGGATGAAAGTGGAATGTCCAAGCAATAATAATAATGGAAAACAAAAAAAAAAAAAAATTTTTCATAGGTGGAAGACCCCTCTTAAGGTTGTATTGAGTGCTTCCTCAAGCAAGAACCTTGCTCCACTAAAATGGCAATATCTCCTAAACTATTTCGAATTTTTGAAAATGGTTTGAAGTGGATGAAAGTGGAATGACCAAGCTATTATAATAATGCAAAACAAAAAAATCGAAAAAAAATATTTTTCAAAGGTTGATGAGTGGTTGAGAGGTTAAGGTTGGATTGAGTGCTTCCTCAAGCAAGAACCTTGCTCCACTAAAATGGCAATATCTCCTAAACTATTTCGAATTTTTGAAAATGGTTTGAAGTGGATGAAAGTGGAATGTCCAAGATATAATAATAATGCAAAACAAAAAAATCGAAAAAAAAATATTTTTCAAAGGTTCTACCTTCTACCTACACCTCTTAGGGTTGAATTGTGTGCTTCCTCAAGCAAGAACCTTGCTCCACTAAAATGGCAATATCTTATAAACTATTTCGAATTTTTGAAAATGGTTTGAAGTGGATGAAAGTGGAATGTCCAAGCTATAATAATAATGTAAAACAAAAAAATCGAAAGAAAAAAAATATTTTACAAAGGTAGATTCCCTCTTAAGGTTGTATTGAGTACTTCCTCAAGCAAGAACCTTGCTCCACTAAAATGGCAATATCTCCTAAACTATTTCGAATTTTTCAATATGGTTTGAAGTGGATGAAAGTGGAATGTCGAAGCTATAATAATAATGCAAAACAAAAAAATCAAAAAAAATTTTTCAAAGGTTGTAGACCCTACCTAACCTCTTAAGGTTGTATTGAGTACTTCCTCAAGCAAGAACCTTGCTCCACTAAAATGGCAATATCTCCTAAACTATTTCGAATTTTTGAAAATGGTTTGAAGTGGATGAAAGTGGAATGTCCAAGCTATTATAATAATGCAAAACAAAAAAATCGAAAAAAATATATTTTTCAAAGGTTGATGAGTGGTTGAGAGGTTAAGGTTGGATTGAGTGCTTCCTCAAGCAAGAACCTTGCTCCACTAAAATGGCAATATCTCCTAAACTATTTCGAATTTTTGAAAATGGTTTGAAGTGGATGAAAGTGGAATGTCGATGCTATAATAATAATGCAAAACAAAAAACTCGAAAAAAAAAATATTTTTCAAAGGTTCGAGAGGTACCTTCTACCTACACCTCTTAGGGTTGTATTGAGTGCTTCCTCAAGCAAGAACCTTGCTCCACTAAAATGGCAATATCTTATAAACTATTTCGAATTTTTGAAAATGGTTTGAAGTGGATGAAAGTGGAATGAAAGGTTAAGGTTGGATTGAGTGCTTCCTCAAGCACGAACCTTGCTCCACTAAAATGGCAATATCTCCTAAACTATTTCGAATTTTTGAAAATGGTTTGAAGTGGATGAAAGTGGAATGTTCAAGATATAATAATAATGCAAAACAAAAAAATCGAAAAAAAATATTTTTCAAAGGTTCTACCTTCTACCTACACCTCTTAGGGTTGAATTGTGTGCTTCCTCAAGCAAGAACCTTGCTCCACTAAAATGGCAATATCTTATAAACTATTTCGAATTTTTGAAAATGGTTTGAAGTGGACGAAAGTGGAATGTCCAAGCAATAATAATAATGGAAAACAAAAAAAATAAAAAAATAAAAATTTTTCATAGGTGGAAGACCCCTCTTAAGGTTGTATTGAGTGCTTCCTCAAGCAAGAACCTTGCTCCACTAAAATGACAATATCTCCTGAACTATTTCGAATTTTTGAAAATGGTTTGAATTGGATGAAAGTGGAATGACCAAGCTATTATAATAATGCAAAACAAAAAAATCGAAAAAAATATTTTTCAAAGGTTGATGAGTGGTTGAGTGGTTAAGGTTGGATTGAGTGCTTCCTCAAGCAAGAACCTTGCTCCACTAAAATGACAATATCTCTTAAACTATTTTGAATTTTTGAAAATGGTTTGAATTGGATGAAAGTGGAATGTCCAAGATATAATTATAATGCAAAACAAAAAAATCGAAAAAAAAATATTTTTCAAAGGTTCTACCTTCTACCTACACCTCTTAGGGTTGAACTGAGTGCTTCCTTAAGCAAGAACCTTGCTCCACTAAAATGACAATATCTCTTAAACTATTTTGAATTTTTGAAAATGGTTTGAATTGGATGAAAGTGGAATGTCCAAGCTATAATTATAATGCAAAACAAAAAAAATCAAAAAAAAAATATTTTTCAAAGGTTCATGAGTGGTTACCTTCTACCTACACCTCTTAGAGTTGTATTGAGTGCTTCCTCAAGCAAGAACCTTGCTCCAATAAAATGGCAATATCTTATAAACCATTTCGAATTTTTTAAAATGGTTTGAAGTGGATGAAAGTGGAATGACCAAGCTATTATAATAATGCAAAACAAAAAAATCGAAAAAAATATATTTTTCAAAGGTTGATGAGTGGTTGAAAGGTTAAGGTTGGATTGAGTGCTTCCTCAAGCACGAACCTTGCTCCACTAAAATGGCAATATCTCCTAAACTATTTCGAATTTTTGAAAATGGTTTGAAGTGGATGAAAGTGGAATGTTCAAGATATAATAATAATGCAAAACAAAAAAATCGAAAAAAAAATATTTTTCAAAGGTTCTACCTTCTACCTACACCTCTTAGGGTTGAATTGTGTGCTTCCTCAAGCAAGAACCTTGCTCCACTAAAATGGCAATATCTTATAAACTATTTCGAATTTTTGAAAATGGTTTGAAGTGGACGAAAGTGGAATGTCCAAGCAATAATAATAATGGAAAACAAAAAAAAAAAAAAAAAAAAAATTTTTCATAGGTGGAAGACCCCTCTTAAGGTTGTATTGAGTGCTTCCTCAAGCACGAACCTTGCTCCACTAAAATGGCAATATCTCCTAAACTATTTCGAATTTTTGAAAATGGTTTGAAGTGGATGAAAGTGGAATGTTCAAGATATAATAATAATGCAAAACAAAAAAATCGAAAAAAAAATATTTTTCAAAGGTTCTACCTTCTACCTACACCTCTTAGGGTTGAATTGTGTGCTTCCTCAAGCAAGAACCTTGCTCCACTAAAATGGCAATATCTTATAAACTATTTCGAATTTTTGAAAATGGTTTGAAGTGGATGAAAGTGGAATGTCCAAGCAATAATAATAATGGAAAACAAAAAAATAAAAAAAAAAAAATTGTTCATAGGTGGAAGACCCCTCTTAAGGTTGTATTGAGTGCTTCCTCAAGCACGAACCTTGCTCCACTAAAATGGCAATATCTCCTAAACTATTTCGAATTTTTGAAAATGGTTTGAAGTGGATGAAAGTGGAATGTCCAAGCTATAATAATAATGCAAAACAAAAAAAATCGAAAAAAAAATATTTTTTCAAAGGTTGATGACTGGTCTGAAAGGTTAAGGTTGGATTGAGTGCTTCCTCCAAGCAAGAACCTTGCTCCACTAAAATGGCAATATCTCCTAAACTATTTCGAATTTTTGAAAATGGTTTGAAGTGGATGAAAGTGGAATGTCCAAGCAATAATAATAATGGAAAACAAAAAAAAAAAAAATATTTTTCAAAGGTGGAAGACCCTCTCTAAGGTTGTATTGAGTGCTTCCTCAAGCAAGAACCTTGCTCCACTAAAATGACAATATCTCCTAAACTATTTCGAATTTTTGAAAATGGTTTGAATTGGATGAAAGTGGAATGACCAAGCTATTATAATAATGCAAAACAAAAAAATCGAAAAAAAATATTTTTCAAAGGTTGATGAGTGGTTGAAAGGTTAAGGTTGGATTGAGTGCTTCCTCAAGCACGAACCTTGCTCCACTAAAATGGCAATATCTCCTAAACTATTTCGAATTTTTGAAAATGGTTTGAAGTGGATGAAAGTGGAATGTCCAAGATATAATAATAATGCAAAACAAAAAAATCGAAAAAAAAAATATTTTTCAAAGGTTCTACCTTCTACCTACACCTCTTAGGGTTGAATTGTGTGCTTCCTCAAGCAAGAACCTTGCTCCACTAAAATGGCAATATCTTATAAACTATTTCGAATTTATGAAAATGGTTTGAAGTGGATGAAAGGAGAATGCCCAAGGTATAATAATAATGGAAAACAAAAAATCAAAAAAAAAAATTTTTCAAAGGTGGAAACCCCTCTTAAGGTTGTATTGAGTGCTTCCTCAAGCAAGAACCTTGCTCCACTAAAATGACAATATCTCCTAAACTATTTCGAATTTTTGAAAATGGTTTGAATTGGATGAAAGTGGAATGACCAAGCTATTATAATAATGCAAAACAAAAAAATCGAAAAAAAAAATATTTTTCAAAGGTTGATGAGTGGTTGAAAGGTTAAGGTTGGATTGAGTGCTTCCTCAAGCAAGAACCTTGCTCCACTAAAATGACAATATCTCCTAAACTATTTCGAATTTATGAAAATGGTTTGAAGTGGATGAAAGGAGAATGCCCAAGGTATAATAATAATGGAAAACAAAAAATCAAAAAAAAAAATTTCAAAGGTAGAAGTGGTTAAGGTTGGATTGAGTGCTTCCTCAACAAGAACCTTGCTCCACTAAAATGACAATATCTCCTAAACTATTTCGAATTTTTGAAAATGGTTTTGAATTGGATGAAAGTGGAATGTCCAAGCTATAATAATAATGCAAAACAAAAAAATCGAAAAAAAAATTTTTTCAAAGGTTCTACCTTCTACCTACACCTCTTAGGGTTGTATTGAGTGCTTCATCAAGCAAGAACCTTGCTCCACTAAAATGGCAATATCTTATAAACTATTTCGAATTTTTGAAAATGGTTTGAATTGGATGAAAGTGGAATGACCAAGCTATATTAATAACGCAAAACAAAAAAATCGAAAAAAAAATATTTTTCTATGGTTGATGAGTGGTTGAAAGGTTAAGGTTGGATTGAGTGCTTCCTCAAGCAAGAACCTTGCTCCACTAAAATGACAATATCTCCTAAACTATTTCGAATTTTTGAAAATGGTTTGAAGTGGATGAAAGTGGAATGTCCAAGATATAATAATAATGCAAAACAAAAAAATCGAAAAAAAATATTTTTTCAAAGGTTCTACCTTCTACCTACACCTCTTAGGGTTGAATTGAGTGCTTCCTCAAGCAAGAACCTTGCTCCACTAAAATGGCAATATCTTATAAACTATTTCGAATTTTTGAAAATGGTTTGAAGTGGATGAAAGTGGAATGTCCAAGCAATAATAATAATGGAAAACAAAAAAATAAAAAAAATAAAAAATTTTCAAAGGTGGAAGACCCCTCTTAAGGTTGTATTGAGTGCTTCCTCAAGCAAGAACCTTGCTCCACTAAAATGGCAATATCTCCTAAACTATTTCGAATTTTTGAAAATGGTTTGAATTGGATGAAAGTGGAATGACCAAGCTATAATAATAATAAAAGCAAACAAAAAAATGAAAATAAAATTTTTAAGGTTTGAAGTGGTGAGTGGAATGAAAGGTTAGGTTGGATTGGTGCTTCCTCAAGCAAGAACCTTGCTCCACTAAAATGGCAATATCTCCTAAACTATTTCGAATTTTTGAAAATGGTTTGAAGTGGATGAAAGTGGAATGTCCAAGCTATAATAATAATGCAAAACAAAAAAATCGAAAAAAAATATTTTTCAAAGGTTCTACCTTCTACCTACACCTCTTAGGGTTGTATTGAGTGCTTCCTCAAGCAAGAACCTTGCTCCACTAAAATGGCAATATCTTATAAACTATTTCGAATTTTTGAAAATGGTTTGAAGTGGATGAAAGTGGAATGTCCAAGCAATAATAATAATGGAAAACAAAAAAATAAAAAAAAAATATTTTTCAAAGGTGGAAGACCCCTCTTAAGGTTGTATTGAGTGCTTCCTCAAGCAAGAACCTTGCTCCACTAAAATGGCAATATCTTATAAACTATTTCGAATTTTTGAAAATGGTTTGAATGGATGAAAGTGGAATGTCCAAGCAATAATAATAATGGAAAACAAAAAAATCAAAACAAAAATATATTTCAAAGGTGGAAGACGCCTCTTTAGGTTGTATTGAGTGCTTCCTCAAGCAAGAACCTTGCTCCACTAAAATGACAATATCTCCTAAACTATTTCGAATTTTTGAAAATGGTTTGAAGTGGATGAAAGTGGAATGTCCAAGCAATAATAATAATGGAAAACAAAAAAATCAAAAAAATAATGTTTTTTAAAGGTAGAAGACCTCTCTTAAGGTTGTATTGACTGCTCCCACGGATCCCAAAGCAGGCAAGCCGGTCCCGCTAGTATATATTTAATATAAGTTAAATAGTCTAATCTAATGATGTTGTTATTACAGTCGCTTTGGTATTCACATTCCAAAGACTTGGGTAACACAACAACAACAATGAAATGTTTGATGTGGCAAAATTTGTGGTTTTTTAAAACTAATCAGTAATCGAGTGTCTCTGGTGAATGAATGCGCCCATTGATAGTCATTGCAAATGCCAATCTAATGGGGAACTGAATGCGTTTAAATTAAATTAATAAATTGGTGGGTATAATAGGGATTCGTGGAAGTAATATATGTTTAGCCCCGATATTTGCCTTTTTAAATAATGGCTTCGACAACGTTGTTCATTAATTTTTTAACGATTAATCACGTCCCGTTGCACAGCCGTGGTGGAATCAAATTACGAAGCAAAATAACCGGAGATCAAACTTTGAGTTCTAAATTATGCAGTGGCCTGCCTGGTAAATCCAATGAGTTTAAAACTCTGTTGGAAACTTTACAGCTTCAATGGCATCACAAACAGCATCCACAGATTTATATGACACCAAGTTACCTGGCAATATCTGT
This sequence comes from Lordiphosa mommai, assembly GCA_018904225.1. Lineage (NCBI taxonomy): Eukaryota > Metazoa > Arthropoda > Insecta > Diptera > Drosophilidae > Lordiphosa > Lordiphosa mommai. Next base: position 41,437 of record JAEIFT010000360.1, on the reverse strand, counting down.
TGTATCTTGAGATTCAACTCTTTGATGTTTATTGAAAAACTTTATTTTAGCTCGTATTATTCCTCACAACTTTTTTTAGCCAAAATAAATCCGTTCCGATATTTTAAATACTAGTGATATATACTACTAGTGATATACTTAAATATTTGTTCAATTAGGGTATTCACTAGCTCTGTCTTAAGTCTTAAATCTCAAATTTTAAACTTCAAAAGTTTAAGACACAACAACAAAATTATTGGAAAATAATTTAAAACTTTAAATATGCTCTGGGGTATGTGTCTTAAAAACTCATATGTTAAAATGGTGTAAAATTATCGAAAATTTGATAAATGTGTCTAAAACATTTGTTTTGTCAAAACAATTAAGACGTCAAATCAGACAGGGTCGTTCACTAGCTATTGTGTTTTAAATTAAATACTTAAGACAGAGCTAGTGAATACCCTAAATATATATTTATACATAGCAAATGTGTGACTATATTCTAAAGCTGCCATAGAACCGATCGATCGTAAGATTTGTTGGATCGATTTTCGCTTAATGACAAATATATTGCTTGTATGCTTAAATGATATAATATAAATTATATTTTTCAAAATATCAAGTCGATCTTTGATATTGATCTGTTACATACATTTGCACAAACTTTGTTATACCCCTTTTATTCTACGAGTAAAAATGTATAAGTCCAGTCCAAAATTGATTTAGTCAGACCGTCTTTAATTGTTGAATTATAAAATTTCTTTTATTTTTATAAAAATACTAGATGTGGAAATGAAATTTAAAATTGACTACATATATAGCTTATCCACGGTTTTGAACCATAACATTGGGCACATTTTTGTTCAATCTTTTTTAACATTGGAAAATGATTATAAAATATAAATATCATTGAACTCATTTAATAATCATCTGTACAAAGTTTGCTTCATGTGTAAGTGTCGACTTATTGCACATGTGGGCGTATACTCATGACGCGTAGTTATCTCTTCCGCCAAGGCGCAGAGTCAATGCTCAGCTTTTAGCGCTAATAGCAAATGTAATGGAATGGGAAATCGGTGGGTCGGTGAGGGAGGGGAATGTTAAGGTAAGGCATGCCTGAAATCAGGCTTGAAAAGCAATTACGCACTCTTCGAGTGTTGTCGCCAATGTTTGCTGATGCTGCTGCTGCATTGACTTCCTGCTCCAAAACTTGGTCTGAGCCTGTCATTACAAAAAATTTGATCCAGGGACAACTTTATTGGCATTCAGGGGCGTAGAAACTAAACAGTATCAAGTCTGAATGCCCTGAGTCTTCATAGCTAAAAAAAATCTAAATTTATGAGGTTGATGACAGTGGGCGGAGCTGCAATGTATGCATTTCATTTTCATTTGAAGTCGACATCTCAAATTGGGTCTCGCATAATTAAGCAAATTGGTGGAATATGATTAAACGAGTGACGGGAACGGGAATGCAATTGGAGTGCATTATTTTTGCAATCGCACCATTTGAAATAAATAAACGCTGGAAAATTAATGAAAGCGGGATTGTGACACCAAGAGTTTGAAATTTATGAAAGCTCCTCAAATTATGCCAGCTATGGCCGAACGCAAGATGTATCTATTTGAAATAGATACACCTTGGCCAAACGAAAAGTAGTAATTTTCCATATTTAAATGTCTTGTACCTTGTTTAAATTTCCCAGAAAAAACAAAATATAGCAAACTTATCATTATGCTAACTTTCAATGATAATTTTCTATTATATTATATAATTCCCACTGACAAAGTATGCCAAGCTTTAATAGAGCTTTTACCTATTTAATATTGTGTTTCTCATTGCAGGCTGTTAAGGGATTTCTGCCATAAAAATTTCCGAGGGAACATCTCCAAGTTAATGTGCTATAAATGGACAAAACTACTATTTTTATGGTAAGTGAAACTTTAATTGTTTGGACTCTGCGTAACTGTTCCCAATGGCTTATTATTAAACTGCTTAAACTGCTTTCTCACGTTTTATGGAAAACTCAATATCGAAACTGTTAGAAAGTACCTAGGTATTTGTACCTAGGTATATAACTTGATAAAAATGTTGTGTACCTTATTTATTTTGAAATTCGAGTTCCTTTTAACTTAAGCTAGGTACTCAGACACGAATAACATTCTCGCTGCCTATCTAATTACATGGCTCTTCGAATGTGCTCTTCGAATTATGAAACAATTCTAGCAGCGAGAATGTTATTCGTGTCTGAGTACCTAGCTTTACCTAGGTTGAACATTTAATTTACTTTGCCTATCACGATTACTGAAAAAGGAATCGTACAAAAAGTATGATTGGTTAGAGCGATTGCCGATTGCTGGGTCAGCACACCTCTGCTGCATACATCATAATTTACGCTGTTTTCAAAAACGGCGACCCTAAAAATCGTAAATTTTCCTAGCACGTTTAAAATCGTATCTTATATAAAACTACTATTAAGTGTTAACCTATATGAATTCAGGACGAAATACTCACACTATAGGCAGTGGTGACGAATATATATTCATATTTAAAAGGACAAACAAAACAGCGTTAAATTCAATACCGCGAGATACTTATTTTCAATTAAATTTTTTTTTGTATGTTGGTATACATGTTTCCAACACCTAGCGACAGAACAGTTTTAAATTTTACTTTCCAATCAAAATTATATGAGAATAGCTTTTAGTAAAGCTCTTAGTGTAGACACTCACCAATTTGCGTAACTTTGGCCGTACTTTTATAACTACATATGATAAACTTTCAATTTGATGTTTCTGCAAAAGCTTTCGTTTGTAGGAAAGAGGTGTATAGGAGTAGCTTTTCCCTTTACACTTTATCAAACTAAACTTCATGAAGTTTACTTTATCGTGTAAATCCCATCTAAAGGCCTCATTCCAGGCATAGAAATATATTTCGGCACTATGCGTCATGTCAATAGGACAGCCTTTCTAAAGCATTCAGCTTTTAGAGCTTTTCAAAAGTATTTCTATTCATATGAAGCAGTGAGCCGAAATAAATTTTTATGTCATCTGGAACGAGGATGAGCCTTCAAAATGGAAGTGAAAGCCAAATCTGGGCGCCTCTTCGTTTATACAACTTCTGCAAAATGAAGCAGTGAAAAGTCGCCGTTTTTTAACAAACTTTATATTTTGTATGGGGAAAAATCGCTACTTTAAAGTTTAATTTAAATAAAAATATGTCCTTCTCTGAATGCCATGTCTTATATAATCTCGCGGTCCATCGATCACAGTTTTTCCACGATTTTTGCCACAGGGGCTCTACGGGCTGTATACTAGACATTTACCTTAATTAATTTTTGACCTAAGAAAAGTATCCTTGATCGATTATAAAATTAATTCTGAGCATAAACATTTTCAACTTCTACCGTCAGAAATAGAGGTTTAAAGCAGAGGTACGCGCGTGACGAGAATTTAAACGTGTCACGTGAGAAAACACAGCCTTTCGTGCGTGTCCTTTCGTGATCCGTGCGTGATTTGTGCGTGTTAAAGATATACCACGTGAATATAAGTCATGCTGTATTCACGAACTTTTTATACACTTGAAAAGTGTATATTAATTTTGCCCAGAAGTTTGTAACGCATAGAAATATTCATTTCCGACCCCATAAACTATATATATTCTTGATCCGTCTGTCTGTCTGTTTCTACGCAAACTAGTCCCTCAGTTTTAAAGCTATCGAGCTGAAATTTTGCACAGAGTCTTCTTTTTACTGCACGCAACTAATATGTCGGAACCGGCCGGATCGGATGACTATATCGTATAGCTGCCATAGGAACGATCTGTCTAAGAACTAGTTCTAGATAGAAAAACTTTTTTGTTTTCCATCGTAGCGTCACTAATCTTGGTATATGTTAGTTTTATATGCTTCCGCATAATTCTGGAAAAATTTATCTAAATCGGATGACTATAGCATACAGCTGCCATAGAAACGGTCGGTCAAACAACTACTTCTAGTGAGAACAACTTTTTTATTTTCAATCGCAGCGTCACTAATCTTGGTATATGTTATGACCACCCCCCCTAATTTCTACAATTTTTTTTTTAATGAGTTAATATTTTGGGAATTTATTTCCTTCATATAGGATAACAATTCACCAAAGTATGAAGCCAATCCAAAAATTTTCATTTTTTGACTGGGACGTTTGAGAAAGAATGCCCCATATGCATCAAGCATAAATCAAAAATTTAAATATAACTTATTTTTGCATTGCTAGTGTTGTTGTTTTGTGATTCTGCTTATCTTATTGTGCTTCTCTTTTTATCTGCAATGAAAGAATTGAGTGCGGCTATATATATGCCCCAGAGTTTAGTATACCTTTCTTAAATCTAATAATCCAATTTTATCTAGTGTGAAAACCACTGTGCAGTGTCCACATACGGGTTTTGCGCTCAGTGAGACGTCGCTGCTCATCACTTGCCGTAGCTTAGTCATAAGCGCACAGTTGCTCTCTCTCTCTTTCTGTTTATTGCCCTTCGAAAATTGGTTTATTGGTTTCGACATGACGGCTGTCTGTTTCAGCAAATACCGAGCAAGTTCAATGCGGAAAAGCACATTTTCTTCACACTTGCACGTTTGACCTGCATATTATTGCATTGGTTGCAGCGTCTACTATGACATCATCAGCCTGAGTGATATTTCGAATCAGTAGGCTGCATGGTTTTTTTTTTTTTTTTTTATTTTTAAGGGTATACAAGCTTCGTCATAGTCGATGCTGGCCTGGCCTTTTGGTTTTTTGTTTTTGCTTTAAAGTGGCATTCCGTTCTAAGTTTACGCGATTGTTGCTTTCATTCCAGTGGCGTTCTGTGCTTGATTGCGAGCGCAATGTGAACAGCGTTCGGCTGCGCATAGATTTAGATTTTGCGTCGTTTTACTCCACCAACCGCCCCCCCCTCTTCTTTGACCCCACCCACCAAAAGCGATGTCGGGCACCCAAGACTATGATCGCAAATATTTGCGCAGCATTGAGGGTCTATGCAAGTTGACTTGCTTGGTAGGTACATACTTCCTCCATGTCTCCCGCTTAAGTCACCAACTTCAATTGTTTTCCCTCTAAAGCTAAGCAGCTTTATTGGCTTCCTGTGCATTATATGCGGCCCGGTGCGTGTGAGTAACTTTCGCGGCAGCTTCTACCTGGTGGTGGTGGTAATTGGTTTCATAGCCACTTTAGCGTTGTTGCTGTTGCGCTATCTGCGTCTGTGGCAGCGTGAATTTTGCCGCTGTGACTCAACCCTCTGGTCACTGGGCGTACATATAACATTGGCGCTCAGCTACTTCGTTGCCTCCGGTTTGGTGTTGTCGTTGGACATTGGTGAATATACAGCAGCAGCGGTGAGTTTTGTGGCTAGGCGAATGTAGACTTTTGCTCATTGGTTTTGCTTTGCAGTTTTTCGGCCTGACAGTCTTCAGTATCAATGCCTTGGAGGCATATGCAAACTATCGCCGTAGTCGTCAAAGGGATGTAGCCACCCAGACTCAGGCTTAGGATACAAAATGTGTTTTACATTCCCAGTTCATACTGGAATGGCTCTTAAAGTCTGCTAGTTAAGTAAACAAATTCATATACTACATACATATGAAATAATGAATGATTTTTTTTTGTGCTATCTACATGTTTATATAGTTAGTATATAGGTCAATAATAATACACTAAATACGAAGAATTTCCCTCGGTTATGCTTCAACAGACCAAAGTTTAAATAAAACGAATAAATACAAAAATAGAGAGTAAAATTTGTGATTATATATGTGGACACCACTTTGTAACCAAATCGGAAAAAATGCCTAATTATCAGGGCTGCAAACTGGAGCAAAACCGAACAGAACCAGTTGGGTTCGAGTTTCCAACATCAAAACGGACCATGAACCGAAACTTCCTAAGTTAAGACCTCCCGAACCGAATTTTATCTGTTTGGATAAGGGTTTAGTTCAAAAATGACTTAAATCACTTTTATTACAACTAATATAATTTTGTACAAATTGTTTAGTGAAGAATACGAAATCATTATTTTTACCTTAATGAATATTATGTTGTCATTTAAATATCATATCAATACCAACTCTCATCAATATAATTTTGATATAAAAAAAAATAACATATCCATTCTACAAATCGCTTTCGACCCAAAAACAAACACATTCCCATACGAAAACACATGAAAAACATCCTAAATCATATAAATTTAAAAAAAAATACTATATCGGCTTGTTATTGCTATTAAAAAATCAAATCAAAATTTTTTTTCTGCTCACGAATGTGTCAAAACACCCATGGGCCCGGCCCCCAGGCCTTGGTCTTCTATATAATTGAAAACTATAGAGTCTATGACATAGATTCTATAAGAACAATGCGAAAGAGAGCGAGAGAGACGAGGACAGAGAATATCCAAATTACAAAACTCTGCTCAGATGCTTGAAATAGTGGACACATTAAGGAAAAAATGCCAAAAGGGCTGCAAACTGGGCAAAACCGAACAGAACCAGTGGTTCGAGTTTCCAACATCAAAACGGACCATGAACCGAAACTTCCTAAGTTAAGACCTCCCGAACCGAATTTTATCTGTTTGGATAAATGACTTAAATCACTTTTATTACAACTAATATAATTTTGTACAAATTGTTTAGTGAAGAATACGAAATCATTATTTTTACCTTAATGAATATTATGTTGTCATTTAAATATCATATCAATACCAACTCTCTTCAATATAATTTTGATATAAAAAAAAAATACAAATCGCTTTCGACCCAAAAACAAACACATTCACATACGAAAACACATGAAAAACATCCTAAATCATATAAATTTAAAAAAAAATACTATATCGGCTTGTTATTGCTATTAAAAAATCAAATCAAAATTTTTATTTCTGCTCACGAATGTGTCAAAACACGAATGCGCTCGGCCCCCCAGGCCTTGGTCTTCTATATAATTGAAAACTATAGAGTCTATGACATAGATTCTATAAGAACAATGCGAAAGAGAGCGAGAGAGACGAGGACAGAGAATATCCAAATTACAAAACTCTGCTCAGATGCTGCTACCTTGATGAAGTAGCTCATTATTCTCACACTCGAATTGCAATTGAATTTTCAAGCTCTAGACGACTAGAACCAAAATCACGTTACTCTAGTCAGCATTCCATAGCTTCATAATCATTATAAATAAATATTTAACTAGGATCTTGTGATTTAAATGTTTCCGTTCCAATTTTGGAGCGGACACTCATGCAAGAGAAAGATCTACCTACGTTGTGGCTCGATCCCTTATCGTCTGCTATAGGGAAGACAAACAAGCTCTCTAGTAATTAGTGAATCACGTTGCAATTGCGTTTTGATTTAACAAGTTTTATATGTGAATTCTTTAGTGCTTGCATACACATATCATCAGAATCACATCACGGTCAATGAGCAAAATTCATATTTATGTGTTCAAATTTTGTTTTTGAATAACCGCAATGCCACACTCTCATGAGAGCATGGATAAATGTTAATGGCGGGGTAGAGGGTAGAAGAGAGAGTTATTATTGCTCAGCTGATTTATTGTTCAACAAACATCAGTTTAAAGCGGACAAAAAAAAAAAAAAAAAGACAAAGGCACAGTGGGTCCAGTGTTGAAAAGATGCATATAAATATATTAATATTGTTAAGTGAAGCCTTTAATTACTGGTAAATATTTAGTTCCTTTAATACTATTTTTATACACTTGAAAAGTGTATATTAATTTTGCCCAGAAGTTTGTAACGCATAGAAATATTCATTTCCGACCCCATAAACTATATATATTCTTGATCAGGACGACGAGCTGAGTTCATTTCCGCTTGTCCGTCCGTCCGTCTGTCTGTTTCTACGCGAACTAGTCTCTCAGTTTTAAAGCTATCGAGCTGAAATTTTGCACAGAGTCTTCTTTTTACTGCACGGAATATGTAATATGTAATAATATGTCGGAACCGACCGGATCGGATGACTATATCATATAGCTGCCATAGGAACGATCGGTCTTAGAACTAGTTCTAGTTAGAAAAACTTTTTTGTTTTCCATCGTAGCGTCACTAATCTTGGTATATGTTAGTTTCATATGCTTCCACATAATTCTGGAAAAATGTATCAAAATCGGATGACTATATCATATTGCTGCCATCGAAACGGTGGTTCAAAAAACTAGTTCTAGTGAGAAAAACTTTTTTGTTTTCCATTGTTACGTCACTAATCGTGGTATATATTAGTTTTAAATGCTTCCACATAATTCTTAAAAAATGTATCAAAATCTGATGACTATAGCATATAGCTGCCATAGGGACGATCGGTCGGAAAATGTGTTTCTTGCTAAGAAATGATATTTTTCGATCAAATTTTGATACTCAATGATTTTGAATTTAAAAAATATCTGTTATCTATATCCTATATATATTCCACAGGATAAATCAGTTGAAGTGAACTTTTGCAAGTGTATTGAAACTTCGACACAGTCGAAGTTAGCTTTGCCTTCTCGTTCTTTCTCAATTTGGACAGCATCTGGCAATAATTTTTTGCGACCTGCGACTTGCGCTTTGGGAGTCGAATTTCGTCTCTTTCAAACTGCGATCACCGCCGATTGGCTAATACCAAGTCTCTTTGAAATTGTACGTGAAGTACAACCATTCTCGGTCAGAACTAGTTGAACTATAGTTCAAAAAATGAATTATAAGCAGGGTGTCAAACCGGAACACGAAACGAAACCGAAAAGAACCGATTGAAACTCAGAACCGTAACCGGAAATTTCAAATATTATTTATTCATCCTTTATTTTTGCATTTACGAAGGAAACGAATTAATAAATGGCCCAAATGGACTTAACCTAAATAGCAGGGTTAAATTGTGATCGGTAACGATATCTGAAAACAGTGTATTTAACATTCCATCAGATAACAAAAGTTCTTCTTGCTCTTCCAGTTACACAAGTATTATTAGGACATTTGTTTCTGGGGTAAAGTTTATTATGTTTAATTTTTTGTGTATGTTGCTACCCTTTCTATTATATCTTCGGATTAAAGGATTTTAAAATTATTTCGGTACATACCGGTTCGTACCGGTATAACGAAATAAAAACCAAGGTACCAATACGAAACCGAATACCGAAATAAACTAGAACCTAAACAGAACCTTTTACCGGAACATTAGTTTTGGTGCGTACCAGAACCGGAACCAAAATTCGATTCCGTTTGATTCCCTGATTATAATTCGAAAATGATTTAAAATTTTTTTAGGAACTTTTCACTTTAGAACTGAAGTTCATTTTATGAACTATTATTAATTTTTTGGAACTTAAGTGAATTGAATAAAAAATGAACTTAAGTTGAAAAAATGAACTAGTTCAATAATTGAACTATAGTTCAAAGAATAAACCATTGGTCAATAAGTAAAAAGTTCTCAAGATTGAACTATATGTCAAAAGGCGAATAGTTAAAAAAAATGAACTATAGTTCTATCACAAAGACCTAGTTCATTAGTTCATTTTAATAAAAAGATAATTTGAACTAGTTTACGAAATTCGGCACAACTCTGTAGTATACAGCCACAATCTAGTACCGAGTTGTACCAAACTTGTTTTAGATAAGAGAATGACAAGTTCATTTCCCGCCCAAAATAATTGACAATAAACCTAACTCATCTCTTTGGAAAATAATTTCCTGGCTGTAATTTAATGGAAAGCACTTTGGATGTTGAGTAACGATGCAGGCAAAGAATCACGCACGCATACTGCAAAAACAAGAGTGGAGAAGTTGGGTATGGGAAAGGTATATCTACACTTAGAAAAAAAATGGTTTTAAAAAGACCGAAATCAAGTACATTCGTAGACAAAAGTAGAGTAATCCCGCTGTTCGATTTTCATAAAGGTTTCGTTGTTGTTTTAATAACATTTTGGGCTCAAATTGGGAACGCGTTGGGGTCGTTTTACGACCACTTTGGGCACATTTTTAGAACAATTTGATATAGTTTGGGAACATTTCCGGATAATTTTGTCAACATTTTGGTACCTTTTTGGTTATATTTGTGGAACATTTCGGGTTCATTTTAGGAACATTTCGGTTTATTTTAATGTTACTTTTGGTCATGTTTAAAAATTTATTGCCCATTTTTGACATAAAAGCAAGTTACAAACCAGTAAGTTTATGCCGGCTCGAGGTCAAATAAGTAACAATTTTTGTATAACTTATTTCAAAACGGAGGCAAACCCAACACCAAAGGGGAGGGAATCGAAATAGTCTTTGCCCAACGATTGCATGCCAACAACTGCCTTCTCATATCAGCATTGCTATAACTGCTTGGGAAATCCCAGTTAGCAAGAGTGCAAAACCGAATGCATTCGAGCTTAACAATGAACGGATGTGGTGTTCTTCTATGAACGTCGGGCTTGATTTTATGAACGAAAAGTCGCGAACGAAATGGTGCAAAAACGAGCCCGCTTGGGCTTGGTTTTGGACGGTCGTTTTTTTCTTAGAGTAACCATATGACTGTGTTTGTGACACGTTAATGGCGGCACCGTCTCCTTCTCCATTTGCAGGCATTTATATGTGTCAGCATGTCAGAGTCGTCATCAATCACTTTTTGAGTTATTTTGAGGTATCCAAAAAACGTGGCCTTCAGTGGACATTTATGACTCGCCCTCGCTGCTATACGTAACTTCGACCCTTTAGCTGTCTTAATGTCACATCGTCCATTTTGTGGTTAGGGTTTGCCCAGTTGCAGCCATTCTCCATCTTCAAGTGCCTACTAAGCGATGTGTATTAGTCATTTGTCTTGCTTACTAACTGATGGGTGAAGATGGTGAGATAGGGATGGGGGCAACATCGACACGCTTTATTTTTAGCCTAAAGAGTAAATTAAAAAATTATGCAAATATGTTGTGTTCTGTTTTCGTGCGTGCCTGGCGAAGAAGAAGAAGACAAACAAAACTAAATAAATACATAAAAAGAATTGCGTAAAAAGTTTTTAAATGTATGCAGATACACGTACGTTCAGGAAGAGTGGGATAAATAAGGAAGGAGCGGCAGATAATAGGGACTCTCTTTGTAAAAAAGGTATACTAAGTTCGTGCAAATGTATGTAACAGGCAGAAGGAAGCATTTCCGACACCATAAAGTAAATATATTCTTGATCAGCATCCGTCCGTATGAACACCTAGATCTCAGAGACTATAAGAGCTAGAGCTACCATTTTTTCAATGTAGACTTGTGTTGTCTGCACGCAGATCAAGTTTATTTCAAATTTTTGAAACGCCCCCGCCCACCCCCGCAATATGAAAAAAACCTCTTATCTCCCACAATTTTTGAAATAGATTGTTCGAACCTTCTAGACAAATATTTTAATCATCATTTTCCGATCAGATAAGCTATAGAGAGAGTTGCCAAATTTTTATTATCAATGATTTAAAAATTTTAAATATTTAATATCTATATCCTAAATATATTTTACCGGTTAAATCAGTTGGAGTAAACTTTTTCAAGTGTATTAAAACTTAACTTAAACGGTCACATACAACCAAAAACTTTTCATTACCCAAATCTCATTTTGGGCAACTTTTCTGCTCCGTAATTTCATTTCCGTTGGCGCAATCAAACGACATCTTGCAGATTGTCTAGGAAATTAAATTGTAAACACTATCCGGAGTCGTAGACAAACAAAACTATGTCTCTCTAGATTGTTGTCTTGGCGTTGTTGTCTAGACTTTGTTGTCATCTGAAGATGCCGTCCAAATCGAAATACGTTCCTCAGTCGTATGAGTAGTGATAATAAATTCGCATTGGCAGCTGCCTTAAAAAGTGTCCGGCTGCCAAACACGGAACGTAAAAGCAAAGCTTATATTTTTACGTGTGTTAGCATTCTATTGTTGTTTTGTCTTATTTCTTTTATAGTTTATTGCCTTTTTTTAAGACCTTTGGAAAGCCTTAACTTGACAAACTATGTTATGCAAATAATCAAATTAATTTGAAAGGAACCGTTTTTTTTCCAAAGGGGCAGATGAGTTTGGCGTAGTGGTAGAGTTTTGCTACAATTGCGCAGGAGGCGTGAGTTTGATGACATTATTTCACAGCCGCCACCTCACTGCAAGTGAATTCAACTTTGAAGTAAATACTCATGAAAATGCTTTCCTAGTATTGCTGTTTGGCTTTAGTGTAAAAACCGTAGCACCCATTTAGGAACGGCTGTTCAATAATGCTTGTTATAACCATTGGTAGTGCCCAATTAAAGGGGTTATACGCAGTAGGAATGCCAAAAAAAATGTAACGTTACTCGTAGAGTAAAAAGGGTATACTAAGTTCGTGCAAATGTATGTTACAGGCAGAAGAAAGCATTTCCGACCCCATAAAGTATATATATTCTTGATCAGCATCAATAGCCGAGTCGATATAGACATGTCCGTCTGTCTGTATGAACACCTAGATCTCAGAGGCTATAAGATCTAGAGCTACCATTTTTTAAGTGTAGACTCGTATTGTCTGCACGCAGATCAATTTTGTTTCAAATTTTTGCCACGACCCCTCCCGCCGCCTCAACTCGAAAAAAACCTCATATCTCCCACAATTTTTAAAATAGACTGTTCAAACCTTCTAGACATATATTTGAATCATTATTACCTATCGATCCGCCATACATCATTTCTCGATCAGATGAACGATAGTAGAGTTGCCGCCCCCGCAATTTGAAAAATACCTCATATCTCCCACAATTTTGAATATAGTTTCTTCGAACCTTCTAGACATATATTTTATCATCATTACTTATCGATTCTCCATACATCATTTCCCGATCAGATGAGCTATAGTAGAGTTGCCACCCCCGCAATTTGGAAAAATCCTCACATCTCCCACATTTTGGGCATTTTGTGATCTAAAAATAAATTCTTAAATAAACCTTACCCTGAGTAACGGGTATATCGAAGTCAAGCAGGGCCGACTTACGCTCTCGTTTTTTTTTTTTAATTTATTATATAAAGGAGTTTATTAAACAAATACAGGTAATAATTATTCAGAAATAACCTTTTTTTTAAGTTTTTAACGACACTTTTTCTTCTTTGGCCCTATATATCAATATCACAACCGATTGTCGGTCACGGCCGCTGCTAGTAATGCACGCCAGCCGATTCTGCTTCGTGCGCGCTGGCTCCCGTTGTTTACACCAAGTTTCTTAAGGTCTTTCTGCATCTTGTCTTTTCATCTTAATATCGGTCGTCCTTTCTGGCGGGCTCTCCATAAGCCTTTCGCCTTCCGATTGTACACCTGTTTAATGAAGCTTTATCATCCATATGGGTGACATGTCCCAGGCAGCGTAGCCGCTGCAATTTTATACGCTCGACTAGGTTTCTGTTCCCATAGAGCTCATACAGTTCGTGATTCATTCGGGAGCGAAATTCATCGCCATATTTTAAAGGTCCATAAATCCTCCGAAGAATTTTTTTTCCTCGAAAACGTTACTTAATGGCACTTAGATCATGTAAAAATATTGTAGGATACTGCTCCTTTGGACAATCTCCCGAAGATCCTTTCAAAAAAGGCGCTTGGCGGTGATCACGATATCTCTGGTCTGGCTTATCTGAAATAAAAAACGGGTTAAATTCTATTAGGGGATAGACGAACGCTGGGATTGATCAAAGGAATAGTCGAAATTTGAATATTTAATAAAATAACGACAATATAAATTTTAAATTTTCGACCAAAATTTTTCAGAAAACTTTTCTGAAAAATAGACATTATTATCGGAAATCTTTATCCTATTTATCAATCGGTTCAGTCGATTTTAAGATCTAATGATTACCGACTTTGAAAACACAGTTTTGGAAAATTGTGTTTAAAGTTTAAGAAGAAGTTTACACATAGTAAACTTTTTTTATACTCTTGCAGAGAGTATATTAGGATGGTCACGATGTTTGTAACGCATAGAAGGAAGCATCTCCGACCCCATAAAGTATATATATTCTTGATCAGCATGACGAGCTGAGTCGATATAGCCATATCCGTCCGTCTGTTTCTATACTATCTCCTCCCTCAGTTTTAAAGCCGTCTTTACCAAACTTTGCAAAAAGTCTTTAAATACACATAGGCTGCACATTTGCCGGATCGGATGATTATATCATTAAGCTGCCAATTTGGAAGATATTAGTTCACACAATAAGACCCAGTCCACCTGGGCTTCCCGAGTCAACCGCTTCTACAATATGATAGCTTACTTTGTTAAGGTATTTTTTTGTTTTCTGTGCTGCACCTGCTCTCAGGCCATAAAGAAGGACACAAGCGACTGGCTACTGAGCTTGACAGTCATCCACCCACAACACAAACACACACGAATGTGGTGGGTAAAGCAGCTGTGTGGGCTCTCACAGCCTCTCCCGTTGGGCAAATATGAAAATTGCACTAGCAAAGGCAAAATTTGTTACCTCAACGCGCCAACTTCTTGGGCTCATACTGTTAGATAGAGACCGCATACACCGCTATATACATACATACATTTACGAGTATAATTAAACTAGAAAGCATTAGCAGGCAACCGGACTTTAAGTGCATCAAAGTGTGGCAAAGTGGGGTAGCATGCAATTTCACAAAGTTGTAACTACAATACGTACATTATGTAAGTAAAACATTTGACAAATTTCTGAAAAACCAGATGGATAATAGTTTTTGTGCAACACTTTTCAGAACAGCCCAGATTTAAAGTAAACAAAGTTGAATTGGCAGCTTCCACTGCTCGTCATAGCAACGAAAATAAAAATGTTTCTAACTTTGTGTTGTGTTGCCAACGTCAAGTTAAATCTGTATTAATGACTTCTACACCAGCTCCTCTCCTAAATCATTGAATAATAATAAATTGCATTGCCCAGGTAACCATTCACTCCTCAGAAGAACTCGAATTACAATTTGATGGGGGCAATTGAAGAGTGGGCAAACTAATTTCGAACTTGGAATATTAATTAATTTATAGATAAGATGCATATTACCTCACAATTGCATATTTCTGTAGGTTATTGTTACTTAAGCACTCGTTGTATGATTTAGTTTATTATTGAATTACACACACATAATTAAAGTGTGTTGTTCTGGGCAACGGAAGAAAAGTTCTTGTCAAATACTTGAAATATATTTTTACCACATACACTTAGACAACCCGTGGGACTGTTACTTTCTGCCCTCTGACAATGTGAACAACAAGTCAAACAAAAACAAAAAAACGCTTTTGCATTTTAATCAATCCAAGTTGTAAAAACAAAAGAAGACTTCCCAGTCCACTTCTCCACATTCGGTTGTGTACATTAGACTGAACTTCCCTAGTACGAAAATGTAGAGGTCAAACTTAATATATATAGTTTTTGTTGGTTTTTAAATTGATAAATAACACTGGTCGACATAATTAAATGAAGTGTTTGCTGATTTCGATTTGATAGCTGTTTCGGGAGTATTTCAATGGCAGTTTAAACTTTTTTCAACAAAAATAAAATTAAGGAGTACCAAGATGTCCTTTTTCCATTAAACCATGTTCAGATTATTAAAGCTAATTATGTTGATTCATAAATTAGGAACATCTTTTGATTGTGGGTGGGTGACAAATATATGTCCCTCATAAGCATTAGGCAGTCTAATGGCACAGTCGGACATTCCTAAAATACAAACATTCATACACATACACATTCATATACATTCATACATACGATTGCTAAATTGGCCCTGATTTATGACTGGATAGAACTTCTAGATAATTTGCTAATAGGCCCGGCACCGTCACTCACTCTCTGGTAATGCAACAACTTTACTGCTTAAAAATTGTGCACTCTTAGACTCTTCACACTTTCCTCCTCGTACTTACTCAAAATTCAATAGTCATGTGACTTTTGAAATATGAAATATAATAAAACAGCACAAGGACACATAGTGAACATAAACAGCTTTGACACGACTCACAGTGCATACCGGGCCAGCGACCATGTTGGGGCTAATTTTTATACTCTGTACTTTGGTACAAAAAGTTTCATGAGTTTGTGCCATCATCCTGAAGGAAGCATCTGCGACCCTATAAAGTGTATTTATTCTTCATCAGCTTCAACAGGCGAGTCTATTACTACGTTTATGCTTATCAAAAATCATGCTTTTTTGCTCCTCAAAGTATGCAAACTTTATTTTCTTCAATTATTATTTTTTGAACGAGATATTTTAAAGTCAGTTATGGCAGCATCTTAGATCGTGCATTTACTCAGATTGTCGGACCAGTCAAAGGTATACAAAAATAATTAGAGTTAAGGCTACTAAAAAATAAATATTTTCCTTCCACCCCTGCTATCGCATCCCCATGGAATTCTTCCCAAATGTTTTTGTAACTTATTCACGGGAATATTTGAGCTTGTTAGGTATGTGGAGAAGGGAACTTATAAGAAACGCAGTCAGTGCAATTGGTTGCTGCAGCGACAGCAGTTTAGTTCTGTACGGAACTGAACACAATTTGTGCTAGAAGTCAAGGCACTAATTAGCAGAAAAGTGAGTTTGCATTTTAAAACGCATTTGCTTTCCCAGTCAAGCTATTTCAAAATTGGTCAAATGGTCGGAAGCTTTGTTAAGACATAAGCTTGCGTGCTGATTTTCTTACACAAAAAGTCATTTTACAATGCAACAAAAATAACATTAAATTTTTATGTAAGTGTGTATATTCCAATTGTATAGAGCACATAATAATTTTATTAAATGCATTAGACTGATGATTCAAGTGAAATATTTGTAAACTAAAAAAGTCTTTAATACTGTATGCCGTTAAATATGAAAATGAAATAACATTTTGGGTACGTAAATTTGTCCCTACAATTCCGATCGATAGATAGATAGTTATCTCTTTTAGATTCTGGCTAAGTAAAAAGATTTTTTATATCCTGGGTACAGGGAATTCAAATTAATAAAAAGGTTATCATGTAGTGGTGCAGACAGAATGCAAAATTTGCGACTCTTTAAGGTACATATATTTCTGTATAAACGCGTCGATCGCAGAAACCATCAGAGAAAGAGCCAGATCTAGTTTGTTTTAGGTTTCGAAAATACGATCTTTTCTTGTTTTAAGATTCCTTTATGCTTACTTGATTAATAACTGCATTAAAAAATTAGGGCTCTCAATATTTTAATAATTGTTTCCATTTTTAAGAAGAAAAGTTCTTGATAACAAGAAGTATCGAAGTATTTGATCCTGCTTTGATATCAAGGTATATACTAAACATGAGCGCGGGAATTCAAATTCGATTCCGACCCCAAATTTGCATACATGCAGTTATCGGTTATGAGCAAGTCATTTGCACAAGCAATTTAAATTAAGTTGTTTATGTTAATTTTATTTCATTTATATATAGAAATTTTAACACAGTACAACATTATAAATTACCCCGGTAGGAGACCTCAAAAAATAAAAATTTAACCTGTTCGTAAACGGTTCATGAGGAACACACAATATCACAAATGTACTTTTTCAGATTCACAGATACAGATTCTCCTCTGAACCACTTCACATGGGACATAAACCAGACCCAAAAATAGACCCAACAGCGTTTTCAGTTTTACCAAGGAATCCCTGGATAGACGATTTTGGTACTGGCCATTGCCTTAAGACAATATTGACCTTTAAGGGTTTTGCCAGATGCACCAAAACTTGCAATTATTCTTATAAATCAAATGCTTCATTGTTAGCAAGAATATTAAAAATTTCAGTTTAAAATCTCCTTAGAGAATCTCCAATAAATCTTACTGTTTTGAGAAATTGCCTTGAACTGAAAATCAACTTCATTTATATAAATCTCTGATCTCGCTATCAAGCACATATTCTAAGATGCTCCGACTCTTTATTAAGTAAACCCATCCTGATTGTTCAATACATTTTGAAATGATTCTTTGATGAATTTGTAATATGCGCGTTAAGAACTGTTACCAAGGTGATGTCAAATTTTTCGGCATATTTCAAATTCCTTGGACTTTAATAGGGCATGGCTAAATGGCAAACGCTTAAGAATAATGGGAAGGCCTAGGTTTAATCCAATAATACCGCCAAAAATTATATAAATCGCTTTATAGTGTGCATATGCTAGCATTCCGTCTGAGAAACGAGATGGGAATATATGTTAAAATTTGACTTGGTTTTGCCACCAAAACATAATTCTCGTTATTATTTTTCGAATTCATTCGAACTGTAGTCTTTCTAAAATGATAGTAAAGAATTCACACAAATTGCACTCATAATACAAGGCATATCTACCAACTCATCATGTCATAGCATACTATTCAGCAACAGGTGAATTCTTCATTTTTGTTACCAGTTTTCGTCCATTTTTTTTTTTCAGTTTTCTATATTTGCAGCAAAAAGCCTTTCGACTTAATCATAAAAACAGCTTAGCACTTTATTTTATCAGTTGCGATACGCACGCGGAAAGCGGAATTTTTATTGCAGCTGTCATACAAGTAAGCACATTAAGTAAATCAACAGGTTCCTATGGATATGAATGCTTTATTCTCATTTTGGGCAACTGGGCAAATAATTTGTACAAATTTTTATGGAAACTTGGCTAACTAGGCCTATAAAGGCCTATTGATGATGTGAATCCATAGCTTAAGGCTTTAAGTCCTGCAAAATCTAAAGAAATGGCTATTTAGACTAAATTTAATTAAAATTTGTACAAATTATTTGCTTGTGGGACCTGATCTTTTAGTTCAGATAAATTGCAACCCACATAAGTAGGCAACAAACTGTGTATCCAAATTTTATTGATCGCTACAATCCAAAATCGATGGGATAGAGGGAGATATCACTATCTGAGCTAGAGAGCGAAGGTTTTGTCGCCCTTAGCGTCGGTAAAAAGTAAAATTGTCTGTTACAGCCGAGCTTCTCTGAATCTCTCAGCGTCGGTGGGATTGTTAAATAAAAAGAACGTCATCAGCCTGAATGGCGTCGGTCTTATTACCATGATAAATGCCCAAGGCCAAGGACATGGGCCAGATTAAGACTTTTGCCATAATTGTATGTTAATAGCCTAGTAGCTCAACAGCTGCTATTTGGCGTTGTACACTCAAAGAAATTTGTTAAATTTGTACACTCTCGTAGATGCTTAAAAGTGGATTTGAACGAATCGCAAAAACCTAGTTTAAAACCTGTACAATGGATATAATATGTTAAATATGCTTTTCAAACCTAATAGTCTCATATTCTTCATAAGTATCAACAGCCGAGCCGATATAGCCAAATCTGTCTTACCGTCCGGAATGTAGACTCCTAATATTTGGAAGCAGATAAAGTTCATTTTCAATTTCAAAGATAGTGCGATTTTATTTGCTCAATCTATATATATATTATACCAACTATTTGCACCGTTCACACACTCACAGACAGCTTCATGCTGTTGTCATACGCGCTTATGAGCTTGACCTTGACTTTGTCAGTAAAAACGCTGATAAACTAAGTCCTAATCCACTGGCATTATGTTCATTCGCCACTTTGGTTGCCATGGCCAAGGCGGACGATGACAACAGCAAACAAAAGCAAAAAAAAAAGCCCATCCTTGCTCTTTCATAAAAATTCAAGCGGATAGATAGACTAAAACCAAACCAAAACAATGCGGAATAAAATCAATTTTCATTGCAATTGGCAACTTAAAGGCTTACGCTTTGGCCATTTCGATGAATATCGAACTTCAATATCCGCCGACAACAGAAAAAGTAGCGTCTGGAAGAGTGCAGATGTGTCAGCAGGGAAAACAGGGAAATCAAAAGAAAGCCAGGTGGACCTATCACAACCGTGTTATTGTCATTGTCTGCCGCGGTTTAAATTTCTTCGTGCATATTCTTAAGTAAGTTTGTTACCTTTGCTTGAGCGGTTGGATTGAATCTCGGGCACTACAGTCATGCGAGTGTAAAAGAGTTGAGATAATTGCTAAACTAGTCTTCCGTTCGTTACCAATAACCGTGTCCAATGTCCGTATGAATGCACAGATCTCAAAGATGGTAAGAGCTACATGATTGCAGTGTATGAAACATAGACTCGTTATACTTGCAGGCTGGTTAAATTAATTTTACATTTTTACCACTCCCCCTACCGCTACCGTAATTAAAAAAAAAACATTTTATCTCCCACAATTTCAAAGGTAGGTTGTACATCAGTATTAACCGATGAAAGGTAGTCGAGTTATAAGCAAAACAAATAATTACGCTGGGCAGCACCGGCTGGACTTAACCGACTTTCTTGCTTGTTTACTGATTGAAACTTTGCTGATTTGAGGTTACTTTACCAAACGAAAAATTAATGGATTGAAAAATATACAAACCCATACAAATTTTCTCGGGCTTTCCTCTGGGAAAGTATTTCAAAACGTTCGTTCACTATTTTTATGATAAAGTTTTAGAGTTCTTATTCGAATGCGTGTTTAAGAATATTCGTTATTATTAAAATGATTTTAAAATGTTTTTTATTTTTCTTTTACCTTACGTAGGTAAAAAATGACTACCTTTCCAATCAGTGTTTATCGCCATTTGTTTGCTTAAGTACTCGCTTGCACTCGTGTTTATAATTTAGTAACATCGCAGCGCTTGAAGGGCGCACTCTGATATCTCAGCCTTACTGTACATTTGGTTTTCAAGACAATTTACGTTTGAATACAATACTAAGGATACATTTTCAGCTTAAATTCCTTAAGCGCGTTTTTTGCATTTTACCTGTACTTTGATTCACTTTGCCATGTCACGGTCTTGGAGTCAGACTGGTTGGCTTATACTAAATATTCACGATGGCATTGCTTGGCGCATTGATTTATTGCTGCTGGTCTTGCCGCTGCTGTTGTTCCTGCATTATTCACGCTTATTGTCGTATATCAAATTTAATGGTTTCGCCCGCCGACAACTTCCTAAGCAACTTCCCATTGTCTGGACGGGTGCGTGCACCACACTTAAAGTCGAGGGTTGAAAACTGCTTTGACGGCTCACTCTTAACCCTATAAACTAGTTTGGCTGAGCAGATTCGATAAATACTTAGCTCTAGCTAAATTTCAGCTTTATTCACTTGACTTCGATGTTCAGTTCAATGCCATACTCCTCTCTTAATCCTAAAGTTATTTTCTGTGCTGATATTTTCAACTGTCAGAGACGTCGTGCGCCCATCAAGAAAGTAAATACAAAATGAAGTTGTCGCTGATGATGACATGTCCTCAAAGATGACGGCAATCGCAAAAATTTACTTGAAAATCAAACAATTTTTTTTTGCATGATTGAAAATTTTTCGTTTTCTTTGGCTTGTTGTCGCTCTTGTTCTTGGGTACTTTGCTCAGGCTGAGAAAACAGCGCAGCGACTCACACATCAAATTATGCTAATAAGGAGGCGGACCACAACAATCTCACGAAATCGATTACTGTGCTCGGCACGGGAAAATACGAATGAATGAAATGAATTTACCGGCAAAGATTTTGGCTCTCCTATGACGCGACAAAAACAATTTATTGAAGTAGGCAAAAGGAAGACAATACAAAACAGACTTTCCCACTTTTAGAATGGCGCGCTTGTTCGTTTTTATACCCATTAAAATGGGTAACATGAAGTTGAAGATTTTCTGAGGCCTTGCGGGGTAAAAAAGGCGAGTATGAGTATGAGTCCTAGCCTTTTCCCATAACTGTTAAAACAGTTTAATAAGTGTTGTCAGCCTAGGTGCTGTAAAGTTTTCAATCAGTATTCAATCAGGTGGACACATAATTCTCAGAGACTATATAAGCTAAACTCCCCCGGTCTGAACACAGATTAAGTTTGTTTTAAAATTTGTCCTCCATGGACAAAAAAAAATTTGCTGATCGGCTTCTATATATATAGCTGAGATATTGGCCTAATATTGAGATATCGGCCTTCGCAGGTCCTGCAGGTGTAGAGGTTATTCATTTAATAAGCTTTCATTGTAGGGGGTCTTCTACCTTTGCACATGGTTTTTAAGTGTTTTTTTTTTTAATTCTGGAGATAAAACCATAAGAGCTTTTTCAATTATTTTTTTTCGTGATATTTTTTAATTAAATCAAAAAATAATAATGTTGGAATTCGAGGGCAAGTTATCGGCCTGCCAATTAAGGTCTCAAAAAAAAAGGTGTAAAGGTGGTAGCCATAATAACGGGACTCCAGGTTATCGGAAATGAAAACGGTAAATAAGGTTATGATCAGAATTGATTGTAAAATTGGCGTCAATTTAAAAAATATATCGATTCTTCAAGTTTAGTTTAGTGTAAAAATGTTTTTCCTCTTGATTAAGGTACGGGCCAGAATTCCATCAATTCTGCGTCGATTGCAAACTGACTGATCAAAATCGGTTCAGTACAACGGGCGCAATCATGACTACCGGTTAAAAAAACGTGGTTTCGAAAAAACGCGCTTAAAGATTTGATCAACATATAATATACTCACTTTAGCAAGAACATTGCTCCGCAAAAGGCTATATCTATACCGAATTTTTGAAAATGATTTGATGGGGATGAATGTTCAAGCTATAATAATATTGCAAAACAAAAAAAATTTAAAATAAAATTGTTAATTAACATTTTAGGATATTTTTGACTTACGGAACTACCCTCGTACCTGGTGGATTCGGTTTTGTGGTAAAACAGACACAAATTTAATTTGTTGGATGTGTGTGAGATGAATAAATTCGATTGAAAATTAATTAGCGAGCCCATAAACAACAAAAGCAAATACAATGTTCTAAAACCTAATTGCTTCTGATTATATACGTCTATATTTTATCCGAGAAGCTTAGTCACACACACACACACTAACATTAACACGGACATAGACTGAAAGGGAGACAGCCATAAGCCACATGCAGCATTAAATTAGTATTAAGCCTACACGGCTAGACCAAACCAACGGAGCTTGGACAAAACCAGACACCCTCGCCGCCCTTACACATTTTGGGGGCACAACGGAGATGGAGAGCTTGCCACAATGTCGCTTTGACTTTTATTTATTTTGTTAGACGTATTTTTAAAAGCCAATAAGCAGCTTTCTGATTGATTATCTGTTGTGTTGATGTTGTTGTTTACTTTCATATGAAAGTTGGCCACACATGTTTGTGAACGTATGTGTATGTGTGTGTGTGTGTGTGTGTGTGTAAAAGACGTCTATCAATTTTCAGTTAAATAAATGAGGCTTGTGCAACATTTCCTGCCCTAATCTTGATATGTTTAGGTAGTTCAGAACACTCAACTGTTGTGTGAATTTAGAATACCCGTTCGCGCAACTGCCAAGTGCCCCTAAAAGCGGGCAATATTGTTTTAAAATTAGCTAGCTAGAGTTCTCAACTGTAAGGTGATTTCACATTGGTCTTTTTATTTCATACCACTCAAGTGTCGAAGGCTGATTTGAAATCAGCAAACTTGAAATATTTGAGTTAATATATAGGATTTACTCGGAGAGCACAAAAAGTATGCTTCCTTCCAGAACAGAAATGCTCTCACTAGATTACAAACCGCATATTAATGTGTAAATTCACTTCATCATTTTCATCGGCATTTGGCTTAATAAACGTTATAGGACTCATGCCGGCATCTCTTCTGAAATAAATGTAAAAAATTAAAACTAAAAGTTGACTAATTAGTTTTATCGAAACATTAAGTTAGTTTATTCAAGTGTTTACGTGCTTGGTTTTTTATTGTAATGCTTCTTAGAGAATTATATACAAAGTCAAAACAAAAACAATTTTTTTTACACATTTCATGTGAGGATTTTTACTTACACTTTAAACATTTAAACTTGAAACTTTGGTTTGGAAATACGCGTACATTAAACAAGCCTAGGAACTAGCAAAAAAAAAAATCCATCTGGTTTACACATTATTTTTGTATGAATGTGTGTATGCATGTAGACTCTAGATCGACGATGCCCACAAAGAAAATGTATTCGTGTGCTTTGGACTGAGCGAAATTCTTTCGACAGTCGCATAATTAGTGCATCGAAATGGTGTGTATCGGCTCTTTGTTCTTGTTTTCTCCTTGATAAAACTTGATTCTGCCAGGGCTAGTGGTTATCGTTGCTCTAGATACACACACATTTGCAATTCGTAAATGTATTTGATTTTTGTCATTTAAATCGGTAAACTCTTGGGGCTCAAATGGTTTACAAATTTAAACGAGTAATTTGGCACTCTCTTTAGGTTCTAATTTAACAAAGTTTAGTTTCTTATATACCACTTTTAGCTTAAAAAATGTTTAAAAACAAAATTGATTCTCATATCTTAATCAGTGTAAAATGTTGTTTTTTTTTTTCACTAAGAACTTGTTGTTGTTATCCTAAAATATTTTTGTTTGTTAGTTTTTTTAAATTGTGGACTACTAGGCCGATTTATTCAACAGTTATAGTATAGTATAAATCACTCAGCAGTTGAGTAAGTCTAAACGGCGGCGCTTAACAGAACTTCGTACGGTCAGTGAACTTTTCATATTGTTCAATTGCAATTTTTTGCTGCGTTGCAACCGAAACTTTTTCTTTAAACATTATGCTCTTCGGTTATAATGTGCATGGCACTGACACGCCGTTGATGCTGGTGCCCTGTCAGGGCGGTGCGAACAGCGGTGCTTCGTTGATGGATGCTGCTACCGCGCCTGGGCACCAACATCACCAATTACTATAGGACTGTCTCATTGGTGTTGGTGCAGGTACGTGGTCCATTTACTATTGAGTACTTCGACGAACTGTCCTTTTTGGCCACTATGCGACCTAAAAATATCTCCTTGAAGGTCTCACGAAATTGTCTCGACATTCCACAATATATACCGAAATTGATGGGATAACTGACGACCAGAAAGAAATTGGTTAGCATTATAAAAATATTGGCTATGCCATAGTCGAGAAATTCGATAATCAGAGAGCTCACGATATGCATCACTGTGACCACAGCTATGGGTATTTCGGCTATCAAGAATACTGAAACGACGACAATTAACATTAAAGTGGTACAATTCGACTCGCGTAGTTTCTTGCACTCCTTTTTGCGATTCTCACGGAATAGCAGTTTGCGGCGTTCTTGTGCCTGTCGCATGGCAGAAAATAGCAGAATATTGAGTGTTACGAGTATAATGCAGGGCAGTAGATGGACAAACAATACTCGAAATAGAAAGTAGCTGGTGTAGTACAGATCCACTCCAATGTATTCGTGCACCCAATCTGATGTCTCCATGTGACAGACTTCGGTCTCATTGCCCTGCCAATCGATTTGCATCGGATGAAAGGTGCGATCAAAAAAACGCGGCAGTTGATGGAGAAAAGCAAGAAGGGCTATGTAGAAAGTGCAGCGTTTTACCCGTGGCATAGTGCACCAGGTGCGGGCCATGGGAGCGTGACACACGTAGATATATCTGTAAGAAAAAAAAAACGATAAACAATTTATATCAAGATTGAAAAGTCGAAGTCGTTATATTATGTGCATTACTAAAAATCTTTTTAGTTCGGGTCTTCATTATTACTCTACAAAACATTTACATTTCATTTTAACCATCAAAATACCAATTTAAAGCGGTAAGTTATCTTTGATCTACCCACGTTAATATACCCTTCTATTGCTTAACTTTTTTTGTAACGCATAGAAGGAAGCATCTTCGACCCCATAAAGTATATATATTCTTGATCAGCATGACGACTAAGTTGATATAGCCATGTCCGTCTGTCCGCCATAGAATAAACAAGTGACACATTACCTTAGCAGCATTGTACTACATTAATTCATGTGTGGGACCATAATTTTAACAGCTTCTCCCAAATAAATTTCATATTATAAAATAAGTC
This sequence comes from Lordiphosa mommai, assembly GCA_018904225.1. Taxonomy (NCBI): domain Eukaryota; kingdom Metazoa; phylum Arthropoda; class Insecta; order Diptera; family Drosophilidae; genus Lordiphosa; species Lordiphosa mommai. The sequence goes on along the minus strand of JAEIFT010000360.1, from coordinate 15,632 downwards.
AATGGAGCACAGCGAATCGTGGTATAAAAATAGTCATAAATATTTGCGACATTATGCGACTTTTCAGCCCATTTCGAGCGGTTGTCGTGGAGTTTAAGAGTTCGGCGAGTGTGCAGCAGCCAATAGCTTAATAATAATTTCGTTGCGCGGAGATACTGGTGGGGGGCTGTGGCATGTCTGTTCAAAAAATGTCCAGAGCACAAAATAGCTCGATAAAAATAACCCGTCAATGTTTATTGTTTGCTGTCAATGTATTGTATTTTGATGTGTTTTTATGGACATTCTACTTATGCCGTCCCATGTCTGTGCATGTATTATACAGTGTTATAAAACATGGTTGACACATACAGCTATGCTCCGGTTTTCACTTAGTTTTGCGAATTGCGTCAAAATTTTGCGATTTGCGAATTCCAGAGCACTAACTTTTACGATTTAGAGACCAAATCGCTAAATATTTGCGAAAGCGAAAATGGGAGCATGGCTGATAAACACACTTTAGCCTCACATTACAAATACCTAGTCTACAATTAGACCAATTCTAGCTTCAGCCTTTATTTTGTCCAATTACACAATACGACAAAAAGGCACTTTTTTGATTATGCCGACAAAAGAACCCTATATTCTGAATCTTCGGACTTCTGTAAGCATCACCACATAACCTTCTTTATGTGTAGGGTATATATTTCTGAATGTTTTTACAACACTTCGAATAGGTGATAATGAATGCTATTTTCTTCTTTTATTTTACGTTTACTATTTATCAACATGTCACTTATAAGGTTCTGAACAAGTAATCTTAACTTTTACTTACAAGAAAGATCCGTTCTAATCAGGGTGTCAAACCGGAACCCGAACCGGAACCGTATACCGAAAAGAACCGATTGAAACTCAGAACCAGAACCGGAACCGTAATTATTTATTTTTTGCGTACCGGTATTTCGGAACCTTTATTTTTGGAACCGAAATGACCGAAAAGAACCGAAACATTGTACCGGTACAGTTTCGGTTCTGAGTTTTTTTTTGTTATTTCATTTTTATTGCTTCAATCAGGGATTTCTGGTAAAACGCGGATAAGCAAAAACTTACAAATGTAAAGTTAAGGGACCATATGGTATATACTGAAATTATCAATAAAAATAACAATTTCATCTTATTTCGTTGCATCTATTTTGGTTCAATAAATTCCAAATATTATTAATTTATCCTTAATTTTTTCATTTACAAAGGAAAAGAATTAATAATTGGCCCAAATGGACTTAACCTAATAGCAGGGTTAAATTGTGATCGGTAACGTTACCTGAAAACAGTGTATTTAACATTTTATCAGATATCAAAAGATCTTCTTGCTCTTCTATTATTAGGACATTTTTTTTTGAGGTAAAGTTTATTATACACTTGAAAAGTGTATATTAATTTTGCCCAGAAGTTTGTAACGCATAGAAATATTCATTTCCGACCACATAAACTATATATATTCTTGATCAGGACGACAAAGTTTAAGGTTGTATTGATGCATCCGAAAATGGTTTGAAGGGGATGTCAAAGGGAAAAAAATCGAAAAAAATTTTTAAAGGTAGAAGACCAGTTTTTAAGGTTGTATTGACTGCATCCTCAAGCATGAACTTTGCTCCACTAAAATTGCAATATCTCCTGAACTATTTCGAATTTTTGAAAATGGTTTGAAGGGGATGTCAAAGGAATGCCCAAGCTATAATAATAATGCAAAAAGAAAAAAATCGAAAAAAATTTTTTTTCAAAGGTAGAAGACCAGCTCTTAAGGTTGTATTGACTGCATCCTCAGGCATGAACTTTGCTTTACTAAACTTGCAATATCTCCTAAACTATTTCGAATTTTTGAAAATGGTTTGAAGGGGGATGAAAAAAAAACCAAAGCTATAATAATAATGCAAAAGAAAGAAATCGAAAAAAAAATTTTTTCAAAGGTAGAAGACCAGTCTAAGGTTGTATTGACTGCATCCTCAAGCATAATTACAAAATCAATATCTCCTAAACTATTTTCCAAATTTTGAAAATGGGTTGAAGGGGATGTCAAAGGAATGCCCAAGCTATAATAATAATGCAAAAGAAAAAAATCGAAAAAAAAATTTTTTCAAAGGTAGAAGACCAGTTTTTAAGGTTGTATTGACTGCATCCTCAAGCATGAACTTTGCTCCACTAAAATTGCAATATCTCCTAAACTATTTCGAATTTTTGAAAATGGTTTGAAGGGGATGTCAAAGGAATGCCCAAGCTATAATAATAATGCAAAAGAAAAAAAATCGAAAAAAAAATTTTTTTTTCAAAGGTAGAAGACCAGTTCCTAAGGTTGTATTGACTGCATCCTCAAGCATAAACTTTGCTCCACTAAAATTGCAATATCTCCTAAACTATTTCGAATTTTTGAAAATGGTTTGAAGGGGATGTCAAAGGAATGCCCAAGCTATAATAATAATGCAAAAGAAAAAAATTGAAAAAAAAATTTTTTTCAAAGGTAGAAGACCAGCTCTTAAGGTTGTATTGACTGCATCCTCAGGCATGAACTTTGCTTTACTAAAATTGCAATATCTCCTAAACTATTTCGAATTTTTGAAAATGGTTTGAAGGGGATGTCAAAGGAATGCCCAAGCTATAATAATAATGCAAAAGAAAGAAATCGAAAAAAAAAAATTTTTTTCAAAGGTAGAAGACCAGTTCCTAAGGTTGTATTGACTGCATCCTCAAGCATGAACTTTCCTCCACTAAAATTGCAATATCTCCTAAACTATTTCGAATTTTTTGAAAATGGTTTGAAGGGGATGTCAAAGGAATGCCCAAGCTATAATAATAATGCAAAAGAAAAAAATCGAAAAAAAAAATTTTTTCAAAGGTAGAAGACCAGTTCTTAAGGTTGTATTGACTGCATCCTCAAGCATGAACTTTGCTCCACTAAAATTGCAATATCTCCTAAACTATTTCGAATTTTTTGAAAATGGTTTGAAGGGGATGTCAAAGGAATGCCCAAGCTATAATAATAATGCAAAAGAAAAAAATCGAAAAAAAATTTTTTTTCAAAGGTAGAAGACCAGTTCCTAAGGTTGTATTGACTGCATCCTCAAGCATAAACTTTGCTCCACTAAAATTGCAATATCTCCTAAACTATTTCGAATTTTTGAAAATGGTTTGAAGGGGATGTCAAAGGAATGCCCAAGCTATAATAATAATGCAAAAGAAAAAAATCGAAAAAAATTTTTTTCAAAGGTAGAAGACCAGCTCTTAAGGTTGTATTGACTGCATCCTCAGGCATGAACTTTGCTTTACTAAAATTGCAATATCTCCTAAACTATTTCGAATTTTTGAAAATGGTTTGAAGGGGATGTCAAAGGAATGCCCAAGCTATAATAATAATGCAAAAGAAAGAAATCGAAAAAAAAAAATTTTTTTCAAAGGTAGAAGACCAGTTCCTAAGGTTGTATTGACTGCATCCTCAAGCATGAACTTTCCTCCACTAAAATTGCAATATCTCCTAAACTATTTCGAATTTTTGAAAATGGTTTGAAGGGGATGTCAAAGGAATGCCCAAGCTATAATAATAATGCAAAAGAAAAAAATCGAAAAAAAAAATTTTTTTTCAAAGGTAGAAGACCAGTTCCTAAGGTTGTATTGACTGCATCCTCAAGCATGAACTTTGCTCCACTAAAATTGCAATATCTCCTAAACTATTTCGAATTTTTGAAAATGGTTTGAAGGGGATGTCAAAGGAATGCCCAAGCTATAATAATAATGCAAAAGAAAAAAATCGAAAAAAAAATTTTTTCAAAGGTAGAAGACCAGTTCTTAAGGTTGTATTGACTGCATCCTCAAGCATGAACTTTGCTCCACTAAAATTGCAATATCTCCTAAACTATTTCGAATTTTTGAAAATGGTTTGAAGGGGATGTCAAAGGAATGCCCAAGCTATAATAATAATGCAAAAGAAAAAAATCGAAAAAAAAATTTTTTTCAAAGGTAGAAGACCAGCTCTTAAGGTTGTATTGACTGCATCCTCAGGCATGAACTTTGCTTTACTAAAATTGCAATATCTCCTAAACTATTTCGAATTTTTGAAAATGGTTTGAAGGTGATGTCAAAGGAATGCCCAAGCTATAATAATAATGCAAAAGAAAAGAAATCGAAAAAAAAATTTTTTTTTCAAAGGTAGAAGACCAGTTCCTAAGGTTGTATTGACTGCATCCTCAAGCATGAACTTTCCTCCACTAAAATTGCAATATCTCCTAAACTATTTCGAATTTTTGAAAATGGTTTGAAGGGGATGTCAAAGGAATGCCCAAGCTATAATAATAATGCAAAAGAAAAAAATCGAAAAAAAAATTTTTTTCAAAGGTAGAAGACCAGTTCTTAAGGTTGTATTGACTGCATCCTCAAGCATGAACTTTGCTCCACTAAAATTGCAATATCTCCTAAACTATTTCGAATTTTTGAAAATGGTTTGAAGGGGATGTCAAAGGAATGCCCAAGCTATAATAATAATGCAAAAGAAAAAAAATTGAAAAAAATTTTTTTTCAAAGGTAGAAGACCAGCTCTTAAGGTTGTATTGACTGCATCCTCAGGCATGAACTTTGCTTTACTAAAATTGCAATATCTCCTAAACTATTTCGAATTTTTGAAAATGGTTTGAAGGTGATGTCAAAGGAATGCCCAAGCTATAATAATAATGCAAAAGAAAGAAATCGAAAAAAAAAATTTTTTTTCAAAGGTAGAAGACCAGTTCCTAAGGTTGTATTGACTGCATCCTCAAGCATGAACTTTGCTCCACTAAAATTGCAATATCTCCTAAACTATTTCGAATTTTTGAAAATGGTTTGAAGGGGATGTCAAAGGAATGCCCAAGCTATAATAATAATGCAAAAGAAAAAAATTGAAAAAAATTTTTTTCAAAGGTAGAAGACCAGCTCTTAAGGTTGTATTGACTGCATCCTCAGGCATGAACTTTGCTTTACTAAAATTGCAATATCTCCTAAACTATTTCGAATTTTTGAAAATGGTTTGAAGGTGATGTCAAAGGAATGCCCAAGCTATAATAATAATGCAAAAGAAAGAAATCGAAAAAAAAAAATTTTTTTTCAAAGGTAGAAGACCAGTTCCTAAGGTTGTATTGACTGCATCCTCAAGCATGAACTTTCCTCCACTAAAATTGCAATATCTCCTAAACTATTTCGAATTTTTGAAAATGGTTTGAAGGGGATGTCAAAGGAATGCCCAAGCTATAATAATAATGCAAAAGAAAAAAATTGAAAAAAAATTTTTTTTCAAAGGTAGAAGACCAGCTCTTAAGGTTGTATTGACTGCATCCTCAGGCATGAACTTTGCTTTACTAAAATTGCAATATCTCCTAAACTATTTCGAATTTTTGAAAATGGTTTGAAGGTGATGTCAAAGGAATGCCCAAGCTATAATAATAATGCAAAAGAAAGAAATCGAAAAAAAAATTTTTTTTCAAAGGTAGAAGACCAGTTCCTAAGGTTGTATTGACTGCATCCTCAAGCATGAACTTTCCTCCACTAAAATTGCAATATCTCCTAAACTATTTCGAATTTTTGAAAATGGTTTGAAGGGGATGTCAAAGGAATGCCCAAGCTATAATAATAATGCAAAAGAAAAAAATTGAAAAAAAAAATTTTTTTCAAAGGTAGAAGACCAGCTCTTAAGGTTGTATTGACTGCATCCTCAGGCATGAACTTTGCTTTACTAAAATTGCAATATCTCCTAAACTATTTCGAATTTTTGAAAATGGTTTGAAGGTGATGTCAAAGGAATGCCCAAGCTATAATAATAATGCAAAAGAAAGAAATCGAAAAAAAAAATTTTTTTTTCAAAGGTAGAAGACCAGTTCCTAAGGTTGTATTGACTGCATCCTCAAGCATGAACTTTCCTCCACTAAAATTGCAATATCTCCTAAACTATTTCGAATTTTTGAAAATGGTTTGAAGGGGATGTCAAAGGAATGCCCAAGCTATAATAATAATGCAAAAGAAAAAAATCGAAAAAAAAATTTTTTTTTCAAAGGTAGAAGACCAGTTTTTAAGGTTATATTGACTGCATCCTCAAGCATGAACTTTGCTTTACTAAAATTGCAATATCTCCTAAACTATTTCGAATTTTTGAAAATGGTTTGAAGGTGATGTCAAAGGAATGCCCAAGCTATAATAATAATGCAAAAGAAAGAAATCGAAAAAAAAAATTTTTTTTCAAAGGTAGAAGACCAGTTCCTAAGGTTGTATTGACTGCATCCTCAAGCATGAACTTTCCTCCACTAAAATTGCAATATCTCCTGAACTATTTCGAATTTTTGAAAATGGTTTGAAGGGGATGTCAAAGGAATGCCCAAGCTATAATAATAATGCAAAAGAAAAAAATCGAAAAAAAAATTTTTTTCAAAGGTAGAAGACCAGCTCTTAAGGTTGTATTGACTGCATCCTCAGGCATGAACTTTGCTCCACTAAAATTGCAATATCTCCTAAACTATTTCGAATTTTTGAAAATGGTTTGAAGGGGATGTCAAAGGAATGCCCAAGCTATAATAATAATGCAAAAGAAAAAAATCGAAAAAAAAATTTTTTTTCAAAGGTAGAAGACCAGTTCTTAAGGTTGTATTGACTGCATCCTCAGGCATGAACTTTGCTTCACTAAAATTGCAATATCTCCTAAACTATTTCGAATTTTTGAAAATGGTTTGAAGGGGATGTCAAAGGAATGCCCAAGCTATAATAATAATGCAAAAGAAAAAAATCGAAAAAAAAAAATTTTTTTCAAAGGTAGAAGACCAGTTCTTAAGGTTGTATTGACTGCATCCTCAAGCATGAACTTTGCTTTACTAAAATTGCAATATCTCCTAAACTATTTCGAATTTTTTGAAAATGGTTTGAAGGTGATGTCAAAGGAATGCCCAAGCTATAATAATAATGCAAAAGAAAGAGAATCGAAAAAAAAATTTTTTTCAAAGGTAGAAGACCAGTTCCTAAGGTTGTATTGACTGCATCCTCAAGCATGAACTTTCCTCCACTAAAATTGCAATATCTCCTAAACTATTTCGAATTTTTGAAAATGGTTTGAAGGGGATGTCAAAGGAATGCCCAAGCTATAATAATAATGCAAAAGAAAAAAATCGAAAAAAAAATTTTTTTCAAAGGTAGAAGACCAGCTCTTAAGGTTGTATTGACTGCATCCTCAGGCATGAACTTTGCTTTACTAAAATTGCAATATCTCCTAAACTATTTCGAATTTTTGAAAATGGTTTGAAGGGGATGTCAAAGGAATGCCCAAGCTATAATAATAATGCAAAAAGAAAAAAATCGAAAAAAAAATTTTTTTTCAAAGGTAGAAGACCAGCTCTTAAGGTTGTATTGACTGCATCCTCAAGCATGACCTTTGCTCCACTAAAATTGATTTAAGAATTAAAAATATCTGATATCTATATCCTATATATATTTTACCGGTTAAATCAGTTGGAGTAAACTTTTTCAAGTGTATTAAAACTTCGCCACAGTCGAAGTTAGCTTTGCCTTCTCGTTATGTTTAGTTTTTCTTCTTTACAAATACTTTTTGTTGTGTAGGTTGCTACCATTTCTATTATATCTTTGGATTAAAGGATTTTTAAATTATACCGGTTCATACCGGTACGTACCGGCAAACCGAAATAAAAACCAAGGTACCGGTACGGAACCGAATACCGAAATAAACGTACGTACCAGAACCGGAACCGGTTTGATTCCCTGGTTCTAATGTACATACACTCAGAAAAAAGTGGCGTTCTAAAAAGCAGCACAAAATTCTTACCCAATCTCTTTTTACCCAATCCGTTCTCATTTCATCAGTGTCAAAAGTGTTTTGGCGATAGTAATTTTGATTATCTAGATTTAACATTTTTTGAAACCTTTGAAATATACGATAGGCTTTTATTACTGGATTGATTATATGGACATTCCTAGGTGGTGCAGCTGTCCTTCAGTAAAATTAAGCAAGTTGTTAAAAAGAAAACAATAGCGCTACAAAGAGAAAAGAAAAATCCAAAGATTCAGAAGGTCGTTCTAAATGTTATTTAATTATTTTAATCAATTCCATTTACGGCAAAACGTTTAAAAATCGTTTTCTTTCATTTATCGTCCTTTGTTTACTTATTCTTGCTTTTAACTTAAATGAAATCGGCTCTTGACAAAGGTTCAATGAAAGATTGATTGCCAGCCGGCGAGGGCCGGGGTCATAATTATGCGCATAAATTAGACCAGGGTACAGCACGTCCCAGCTCTCTACCACTAGAAAGCTGCTTGGAGCTGAGCGCCAAAAAATTGATGTTTTGTTCTGCGAAACTTTCATCTTTCACTAAGCCCCTGCTGCTTCTGTTGATTTGAAAAACGCTTTGAAAAATTACTAAAATTATGAAATTATTGACCGTCAAGATGAAATGACTTTGATTGCTTCTTTAGGAGAATCGTATCAATTTGCTTTCACAGGCACAGCAACACTACTCGCACCACACAAATTGCCTGAATCATAAACACCTGAATGGCAAACATTGAGTTTAATATAAAAAATGGATAATATTGAATTTAAGACTTCTCAGTATTTTTAAAAAACAACGACGAATTTGTTTTGAGTGAAAACCATTTTTTTTCAATTTTAATTATTAACAATATGGGTGCATTTCAAAAGTCAAAACTTGACATAAATATAAACAAGAGGCAAACTCCGCCTATATTGAGAAGCTTAAGTAAAATGCGCTTTCAATTTGGTTGTTCGTTGTTTAAAATCGTTATGCGGTCAAAATCATAAACGTAATACGGTTTCTATTTGATTTATAGCCGTACAAAAATATGATATATAAGTTTTAATGTTTAAGAAGATTTTAAAAAACTCGTTATTGTATGACTGTTCTGCTAATTCTTGAGTTTTTCTATTTAACTAGCTTGCGATAGGGTGGTTTACCCACCTGGATATTTTTGGGTGGGTACCAATAACGATATAGGTGTAGAAAATTTCTTGACGATAGTTAGTTCTTGACTTTAGTTAGCTGATACCAGCACATATGCACAGTACTTTTACTTTTATTTCACAGTTCTGGTTGCATCATATTTACCTTTGTACAGCTAGAGCTAGAGTTAGCCAGACGGAGATGGTGTGACACATGGCAGGCATTATCTGTAATTATAATCAGAACAAAAATACAAGGTATGAGTGTATGAGAGAACACTAACTGAAATTAGTAAATCGCTAATGCGATTTTTTTTAAATGTCTCAATGAACAAAATATGGAATAAATAGGCTACATTTGTACCCTTACGAATATGTAATGGAAATTTCTCTATCTATCATCGAGCCAATATCAGTACAATTTTTACTGTACGAGAGTAATACATACTTTTAATTCCAATCAACTTACTTTTCAAACACTCATTATACAATTGAAAAGTGTATATTAATTTTGCCCAGAAGTTTGTAACGCATAGAAATATTCATTTCCGACCACATAAACTATATATATTCTTGATCAGGACGACGAGCTGAGTTCAATTCCGTCTGTCCGTCCGTCCGTCCGTCTGTCCGTCTGTCTGTTTCTACGCGAACTAGTCTCTCAGTTTTAAAGCTATCGAGCTGAAATTTTGCACAGAGTCTTCTTTTTACTGCACGCAACTAATATGTCGGAACCGGCCGGATCGGATGACTATATCATATAGCTGCCATAGGAGCGATCGGTCTAAGAACTAGTTCTAGTTAGAAAAACTTTGTTGTTTTCCATCGTAGCGTCACTAATCTTGGTATATGATAGTTTTATATGATATCACATAATTCTGGAAAAATGTATCAAAATCGGATCACTATAGCATATAGCTGCCATAGAAACGGTCGGACAAAAAAACAAGTTCTAGTGAGAAAAACTTTTTGTTTTCCATCGTATCTTCACCAATCTTGGTAGATATTAGTTTTATATGCTTTTACAAATTTTTTTAAAAATTTATAAAAATCGGATGACTATAGCATATAGCTGCCATAGGACCGATCGGTCGGAAAATGTGTTTTACTAAGAAAAGTTTTTTTTCATGGTATCCTATTTTTATTATCAATGATTTAAAATTTTTAATATTTGATCGACTATTTTGAGGATAGGTTAAATTTTTAGTATCAAGATTTCAATTTAAAACGATCATAATTTACCTTCTCGTTTTTCTGCTCTTTAAGATGGAGAAAAAAATTTGGTTGACAAAACATCGACGTTCAAGTTATTTTGCAACTTGAATTATGTAGTGTACAACCGAAATCCAGGCAGTTCTTACAAAACTGTATCCCCTCGATCTGATATGGACAGATATTGGTAAACCTCTTTGAAATAAGAATGATTGAGATGGATATAACCATTTTTTTTGAAAATTGTAATTTTGTAAATTTGATTTTCATTACGAGTCTTTACTTAAATAATGCACCGTCTTATTACTTTACATTTATTATATTTGTTGATAGCTGAATGTGTGTCCAACTCTGTTTGAACTGTTGTTAAAAGTATTTATTTATGCTACGGACAGGTGGTTGTCTAACATCCCAATCAATCCCATCTATGACGTGCCTCTTCACTGAGTGTGCGATACTTTAATGCACAATCTGAAGCGAAATCCGGATTATGTTTCTGACCGCTCTGCAAAGACATGGACAGAGTTAAACTCCTGTGTGCCTGTATTTTACAATGAACTCATTCCCAACACTAAGGCCTTAAGATTAACATGACCATTATAAGCGTCATGTAAACATGAAAGTGTGTGCGAAAAACGGGGAGCAGCATATAAATTGCCAAAGAAATGAAATGAAATCTTCAACTTTAGTCGTTTTGCAATGGCCGCCTGGTGGTTATTACCAAAAACCAAGAGATGAGCTTTGTGAGTGTGTGTATGTGTGTAAAATTTAATGGCAGTCATACACAGAGATAACCCCTCTCCCTTGCTACACGACTCATTATGGAATTTAGCTGGTACAAATCTCTAGAGAGCCCACTGACAGCACGTAGCTATACTAACAGCAAAACCAGCAACCACATAAAAAACAGTGGGACGTTGCTTAGACAAAAACAAAGAAATTCAGAGCACAATTTCGTTCACAACTTAAATTATTTGGAACTAAATAAAAAAAAATATATGATTATTAAAATATGATTGATTAAAATTACAAAAAATTACCAACCAATCCGCAGACCGAAATTTCAAGTTCCATCTATTCTGGAACCGATTTTGTAACAGTAAAATGTGGAACTCCATATTACCAACCTACACACCAAAATTCAAGTTAATTGCCTCAATCATTTCTGAGAAATCTCCCTGGATCACATTTTGAATGGGTTTTAGGCTGATTGGAGTCCCACCTACAACCTTGAATCAATTCGTGTCTGCATTTTGTATATTTAATACCACTGTTCCACGTACTTATCAGATTTGACACTACTTCATTGAAGTGAGTAAACAGTTTTACTTTTCTACTTTAGTCGCGTTGCTCAGAATTCTTCTTCTGCGAGTGTCATAAATTGAAAATGTTGATTAATCTAGCAAAAGGCAGGCCAAGCTAAGTTAAGGACAGACTTTTGCATAAAAATGGTGCAAGTGCTTACGAAATAAATGAGATGATGAGAAGTGGGTGGGTGTTCAGCAGGTGGCGAATGCTGCTCCATTCCTTTCATTATGCTGACAGAAATGACATAGCACCAAATGAGATAACGATAACGAAACGATAATAGTATGAAAAGCACAAAACATCGCGTCATACAGGCAAAGACAAAAAGTTCCACTCAAGCATTTTATTTGGGTCAATGAGCCAGCCAGCCAGGGGAGACATGGGTGGGACCTCAGCCTGTAGCAAAAACAAACAGCTTTTATTTCGGATGGCGGCCTCTTCAGTATGTCGCTGGCAATTAGTTTGAGTTGCTTCTTTGTCTGTTGACTTACCTCATTGAAAATGCTATAGGCCAGACACATAGACACCGGATGCAGAGGCTTATAATGATTGCCAAATGTGTATGTATACCAGAGTCCCGGCGCAGGAAATATAACCGTTAGCATATCGCATATGGCCATGCCTGATGATAAAAAAGAGAAAGATGGAAATTAATATGCATTTAAATATTTCGCCCCAAATCAGCGTTTTGTTTTTTTGGGCTTAAACCAAGAATATTTTGTTCTTGTTTTGTGTACTCTTAATATGTTTACAGAATGTATTCAATTAACTGGACCTTGTTGCCTTGTGTAATTTATACGCAGTCTGGTTTTCCTAACAAGTAAGCCAATTTTAAATTCGATTGTTCCAGCTTAATTCGATCGGAGACGCTATCTTCTATCAGTTATCCTCTACATGGGTATTTTGATATAAATGCAGGTAATGCATTGAAGTTAAATTTGTTTGTTTTTATCTTAGTTATGTTGTACCGGAAATATTGGTTCGGCTAAGATATATGACACTGTCGAATTTAGCTTTGTCTTCTCTTGTTTACTAAACTTGGTTTTGCAGTTTGCCATAACATTTAAATGTATCGCACACTTTCTTAGCATGTGAACCATTTACTCAATTTACACTTGACTCAAGTGAACTACTAACCTTTAACCCGGCCACCTTTCGGACTTAGGTTCATTCTGTTGTGGTGTTGTGTTCGTTTCTGTGTGAAAGGGACAGTAAAGTTCACACCAGGCTTGGACTTTGATTCTTGGTTAACCTGCCTTAATAAATTTTTAAGTTTGTACTCTACTCAAGTTCTATTTAGGAAAATTTGATTGAAAATGATCAATAACACAAATTTTATTGAACAGAAAAGAGGTTGAAATCGGCATGGCACAAAAATAAAGGAATGCCTTTAAGCAGAGTTGCATATTAATAAAATTAAGCTGGCGCTCGAGGCAGACGCCTGGTGTTTCTCGACTCTAGAGTTTAGACCACTGGCCCACCTGACAAAAACGAACGTCAGATCAATTGGATTGTGAAATGTCGCTCTAATTTCTCCCATTGTGAAATTATACCTCAGAGCTAAAAATTTTTCCTTTTTATACACTTGAAAAGTGTATATTAATTTTGCCCAGAAGTTTGTAACGCATGGAAATATTCATTTCCGACCACATAAACTATATATATTCTTGATCAGGACGACGAGGTAGAAGGTAGAAGACCAGTTCTTAAGGTTGTATTGACTGCATCCTCAAGCATGAACTTTGCTCCACTAAAATTGCAATATCTCTAAACTGCTGAATTTTGGAAAATGGTTTGAAGGGGGATGTCAAAGGAATATTAAGCTATAATAATAAAAAAAAAAAATCGAAAAAAAAAATTTTTCAAGGTAGAAGTTTTACTGTGGAAGTGTAGAAGAAAGAAAAAAAATCCAGGTAGAAAGTCTTAAGGTTGTATTGACTGCATCCTCAGGCATAAACTTTGCTTTACTAAAATTGCAATATCTCCTAAACTATTTCGAATTTTTGAAAATGGTTTGAAGGGGATGTCAAAGGAATACTTTTAAGCTATAATAATAATGCAAAAAAAAAAAATCGAAGAAAAAAAAAATTTTCAAGGTAGAAGACAGCTCCTGGTTTATTGACTGCATCCTCAAGCATGAACTTTCCTCCACTAAAATTGCAATATCTCCTAAACTATTTCCGAATTTTGAAAATGGGTTGAAGGGGATGTTAAAGGAATACCCAAGCTATAATAATAATGCAAAAGAAAAAAATCGAAAAAATTTTTTTCAAAGGTGGAAGACCAGTTTTTTAGGTTGTATTGACTGCATCCTCAAGCATGAACTTTCTCCACTAAAATTGCAATATCTCCTGAACTATTTCGAATTTTTGAAAATGGTTTGGAAGGGGATGTCAAAGGAATGCCCAAGCTATAATAATAATGCAAGAAAAAAAATCGAAAAAAATTTTTTTCAAAGGTGGAAGACCAGTTCTTAAGGTTGTATTGACTGCATCCTCAAGCATGAACTTTGCTCCACTAAAGATTGCAATATCTCCTAAACTATTTCAATTTTTGAAAATGGTTTGAAAGGGGATGTCAAAGGAATGCCTAAGCTATAATAATAATGCAAAAGAAAAAAAAAAAAAAATTTTTTAAAGGTGAAAAAGAGAGTGAAAAAAGATTAAAAAAAAAATTTTCAAGGGTAGAAGACCAGCTCTTAAGGTTTATTGACTGCATCCTCAAGCATAAACTTTGCTCCACTAAAATTGCAATATCTCCTAAACTATCAAGGATTCCTTAAGCTATAATAATAATGCAAAAGAAAAAAATTAATTTTGCAAAGGTAGAGCCAGCTCTTAAGGTTGTATTGACTGCATCCTCAGGCATGAACTTTCCTTCACTAAAATTGCTATTTCTTTGAAAATTTTGAAGGGGATGTCAGTAATTAATAAAAGAAGAAAATGAAAAAATTTAAGGGTAGAAGAAGTCTAAGGTGTGGGGGGAGCTAATCTAAATATTTAGAATTTTGAAAATTTGAGGAGTAGAAGCCCAAGCAAGAAGGAAAAGAAAAATAAATTTTTTTCAATGGTAGAAGACCAGTTCTAAGGTTGTATAAACTGCATCTTCAAGCATAAACTTTCCTCCCTAAAATTGCAATATCTCCTAAACTATTTCGAATTTTTGAAAATGGTTTGAAGGGTCAAAAGGATGTAATAATAATAATGCAAAAAAAAAAATCGAAAAATATTTTTTTCAAAGGTAGAGACCAGTTCTTAGGTTGTATTGACTGCATCCTCAGACATAACTTTTGCTTCACTAAAATTGCAATATCTCCTAAACTATTCCCAATTTTTTTGAAAATGGTTTGAAGGGGATGTCAAAGGATGCCAAAGCTATAATAATAATGCAAAAGAAAAAAATCGAAAAAAAGTTTTTTCGGGGGTAGGGCAGTCTAAGGTTGTATTGACTGCATCCTCAAGCATAAACTTTGCTCCACTAAAATTGAAATATCTCCTAAATATTTCGAATTTTTGAAAATGGTTTTGAAAGGGGATGTCAAAGGAATGCCCAAGCTATAATAATAATGCAAAGAAAAAAATTGAAAAAACATTTTTTCAAGGTAGAAACCAGCTCTTAAGGTTGTATTGACTGCATCCTCAGGCATGATATTTTGCTCACTAAAATTGCATATCTTAAATATTTCGAATTTGAAAATGGTTTGGGATGTCAAAAGGAATATAAGCGTATAATAATAATGAAAGAAAATGAAAAAATTTTTTCCAAAGTGAAGATAAATCTTAAAGTTGTAATCTGTTTAATATGACATGACCTTGGCTCACAAAATGATTTAAGAATTAAGAAAATATCTGATATCTATATCCAATATATATTTTACCGTTAAATCAGTTGGAGTAAACTTTTCAATTGTATTAAACTTCGCCACAGTCGAAGTTAGCTTTGCCCTTCTCGTTTTTCTTTCATCTGCGGTGGAAGAAGGGAACTAAGGAGAGGAGAAAAGTGGAAAGTGCGACGTAATAAAATCGGTTAAATAATTGTTTATGAGCTACGAAAATGAGTGAGAGTTATGTTCAGAAAATAGAAATACGCGCGAAATGACGTATGCCTCTGGTCTTAATGGCAGCGTAGTGTCTCATATTTTTGTTTGTTTATACACTTGCAAAGTGTA